>JAEQBH010002645.1:0-121787 GCA_016808115.1 Tetrastigma voinierianum
TCCAAAATGCGTAAAGAAGACTGACAGCATTCATTTAAAAAGAACGCCCACTCGAAGAAAATAAAAGCCGACCCACACAGCAGCTCATTTTCAAAAGTAGTGATAAGATTTCTTTACTTTTCAGTGTTCTCACACGCGATCTACTCACAAGCCAAATTTTATTTTCAAATCCACCTGATTCCAAATACTTCAATCGTCAAATTTTCCATAAAAGCTTATGACGTCTCTACTGTTAAAGCAGACCAGTTTCGCAAAGAGAACATGTTAAGTTTTAGAGTGAGAAAATCCAGAGAGAATTTTCTTGTGAGAAACTAGTTTGCTCAAAGCTTTCCTGATCAAAGCTTTCTTCAAATATTGTAAGTTTCAAAGCTCAATCAAATTTCATTTCAAATTTCACATCGCTTTATTCGATTCAAATATACGATACCGCTTGGGCTTGTTTTTACCATTCAATCTATTAATGCTCAAAATATTTCAACTTCAAACAAGATATCAAAATGAAACTCGAACCCCGGGAATCCCACAACAAAGCCGAGTTTTAATTAAACCTCTCGACACAACGCCACCATATTGTTACCCCTGGGTCTTAAATTTTTGAAAGAGAAATAGAATGCTGTTTTAGATTGAGAAAATCCGTAGAGAATTTTCGTGAGAAACTACCACAAGTTTTCTACGATCAAAGCTTTCTTCAAATATCAGCTCTGTGCCTCAATAAAATTTCATTTCAAATTTCAATAATGTTTGTTTCTTATTTGATTCAAATATATGCATACTGTTTAGTTGTTTTTACCATTCAATCTGCATGTTCAAAATATTTTCAACTTCAACAAGATATCGCTTCGAACTCGAAACCCATGAACTCCACAACAAAGAGAGTTTAAATAAATGAAACCTCTTGATACAACACACCGCATCAAGCACCCTGGTCCAAATTTTTGATATTTACTGTCGTTGAAAGGTCTTGCAGAGAATTGGTATAAGAGCCAAGTTCTTGCAAATTTCTTGATTAAATTTGTATTTATACTCTTTCAAAATAATTGTGATTTCCACAAGCAATGGGCGGCCACCCGTAGTGCTCCCCTCAAGTGGGATGAGCAGGCGGTCCTGGTGGCGGTCCCACTGGTGCTGCTGTAATCCCAATTACTGCACAGCGCAGAATTACAAATTTCATCAAAAAATTTGTAAGGCACTGGGCTCAAATACCACCTGGGGATCGGGATGAACACCTAAAATAAATACAGAAAACACCCAAAGATATTTAAAACAATTATTTTATTTCCATGTAAGATGTGAACAATATATCAAAAATCGTAAAATGCCTAAACAAACATCAGTTAATTATACAAAATGTAACTAATTCAAAAAAGACATAGAATTAAAATTTCAAAATACTCATTCAATGTGATTTAAACATAAACTATCATAAGCATTGGGACGCAAAGATCTAGAACAAATTCAGTTATAAAATAAATAAAAGCAACTAAAATGAGGTTTGAGAACACCTTTTTAAAGAAATAACACCTTTTTTTTTTTAAACAAAATTTTATTTTTTATTTCATGATTGTAAAACATGTTTTTAGTTTTAGATATGTTTAAGGTTTAGGACTTATTAACTTTTTGAAAACCACTATCAAATAATTAAAACTTACGCCTCTAAAGCCTAATCCATGCTATTTTTTTAAATTGCCACTTAACCACCTTATGTTACCACCTTTTGCATCATAGACAATTTTGAAGTTGTTTTATTGATTTAATAACAACAACAATAATAATAACTATTATTATTATTATTATGAATAATTGAATAATTTCTAATTTTCACTCATTTTTTTAAATAGTCTCATTTTATTGGGGGAATAAATCTAACTTTAAAGAGTGCCTTCTTATTTTAATCACACCAACTTAAACGAGTAAAAAAAAATCTATGTGACTTCTCTATCATCTTTTGGCTCCCAAAATTTTTATTTAAAAAAAAAAATAGTTGGATTCCTCACCCCTCTCCCTCTCCCTCTCCCTCTCCACCTTTATCTTCAATACCTCTGTGTTGCTCCGTCCACCTTATTATCCTCTCTATCACATAATCACCGACGGTTGCCTCTCCCTCGGAATGTCTGTTCTGATGACGATCTCCACCCATGTCGACTCCGGTGCCCGGAGGATCTCGTTGGATTTGGCCAAATCAAAAGCGAAATTGCAATTATGTTTGGAGGAGTTCGGAGGAGAGAAGATTCCAGTCTCAGCGAGAGAAGATGAACTAGTGGATGCGAGAGTCGATCTCAAAGATCGTGAAGAATCTGAGAGTCGGCACCGCTGTTAGTGAGGTTTATTCGGAGAGGAATGGTGGAACAATGACCAAAGACGAGTAGTTATGAAGGATTGTGCCAAACACTATCGAAGCTAATTGGAAGATCGGTGAATCGAGATCGCCTTAGGGCTGGGTATCATGCTGGTGGAAGAGCTCAACAATGAAGGTGAAGATAACAATGATGATCGGAATAAGAATACAAAACTCTGGGGAGTGGTGATTCAAGGGAAGGGATCGAATTATGGACCTTGTTGTTATCTTCTCAAGACTAGTAGAGTTAGCAACGATTGTGGATTTTTCTGCACTCATTTTTTGTTTGATGAAGGTGAAGAGCTTCAGGGAAACAACTGAATTGCAGTTCAAAAATTCATGGTTGGTGCATTGAATATTGAAGAAGATTTTCAATTCATTCATGTAGAAAAAGCAACCCACGGTGTGATTTGTGGTTCATCATGTACAATTTCATTCTTGAATGTTGAAATAAACAGATATGATTTAGTTCAATCTATCTAGAAATTATTACAAAATTCCACCACTGATAAGATCGTCGATTTGTTTCTCACTTCTCTTTCTTGAACTTAAATCTTTTGATTTTTCGTTTACTTCTTGAATTGGATAGAAGAAGTAATAGAATGGAAAGTTGGATTCTTGCAGTTCGTCGTCTTTGATAGGGAAGAACAACAGCAGGTGGATCATGTAATAATAAAGGTCGAGGAGAGAGAGGGGCGGTCGAATAAGCTTCTTCTCATATCAAATTGCAAGGATTGCACTGTTGTTCGAATATTTTAGAGGAGAGAGGTCTGAAATTTGTGAAGATGGTGAAACCGAAGGCTATATACGAGATGGAGAAGGAGAAAAGGGTAGGGGTTATACTATATATGTTTTTAAAGTAATACAGCCAATTAGATAATGATATGTGCAAGTATGCGATATAATGACATGTGCAGATATGATATGTACATGACATAACCATCCATGCATGTAGCATGTGTATTATCAATTAAGGTTTGTTGATTATGCCCTTCAAGACCGTGATTCTCATTATTCCTCGTCCGATTTTCGATTATCCAGTCCCCAAAAGTTCATGTACGTACCTGAATATGAAAAATAAAGACATTAAAAGCAAAGATAAAAACTAGAGAAACTATCAATAGAGTTGGTCCCAAAGAAAAATTCAAGTGATCTCGGGACCAAAATAAGAAGGCATTTTTAAAATTGAGTTTATTTTCGCATAATCATAATATGAGACTATTTAAAAGATGGTTTAAAAGTTTCGAAATTATTCACGCCAATTGTTTCTTATTATTATGATTATCATCATCACTGTTATTATTGTCATGTTAGTGTTATGTTATTATTAATCTAAACTTTCTTTTAGTAAATAATTTTATTATTTTAGATGTCTTAGTGTTTATTTTATTGATATTATGCCTGTGATTCGAATCATTGTTGGCATTAGAGCATCCACAACAATGAGCAAAAAAAAAAGCATCCAAAGCCATTTTTTTGGCTCCAAAAAATTACTTTTTGAGATTTAGCTAAAATTTTGGTTAAAGCATCTCCAGCAGTGAGCATCTAAAGTTCCATCTATCATAAATCTATTCCAATTTTATCATTTATCTTCCTTAATAATTACATCATATATCATTCATTCATTTATATCACTCCATACACTATAAAATTGATTTAAAAAGATAAATAAATCATTTCTTCCTTAATATTTTATTTATAATATTATCTTTTGAAAATAATTAGGAGTTAATTAAAATATTTATAGGCTAATAAAATAAATTAATTTATATCAAGTAAAACATTTTATTTTAAATTATTCACAAAAAATATGATTTATGATTTATATCAATTTGTATTTTAAACATTTCATTTATTAATAATATTTTATTCACAAAAAAGAAGAAATGCATATAGTTTGCAATTATTCACAGAAAACGAGTGTTGGGGTGGGGAGAAGAAGAGATCGGGGGGGAAGAAGAGACAGAGAGGGGGATGGAGGGATCTTGTCAGCGAACGGCGACGGCGACAGGTCACCTGAGTTCTTCACTTCTTCTTCCCTCAAATCTGCAATTTAGGTGTATGAAATATTTGGTTTTTTTGGCTATTTATAAAATATTTTTGTATCCGTTGGGAGTTCAAAAATTTTCGGTTCTGTTTTGGTCAGGAATATTTTCTGCTTGAATCTCTGTTTTGGAGATTTTTTTTGCTTTTCTGGTTCAGTTTTTGGGTCACGGATTTGCATCGATTTTTGCTTCCAACGGCTACAATACGAGGGTAGCAATGGGTTTTCACAAATTTGGCTGATAACAGTGATCAGCTATATTCCACTGGTTTTGGCTGATCACTGTTCATCCTCCATTTTTTAGCTCCAGCTTTGGCTCCACTGCCGAGTCGATTTTGTCAAACAACCCAAAATAATGTATCCTCGCTTTACCGATCGTGGATGCCTTATTATTAATTCGATTAATAACATATTAATATTATCATGAGGATAATTCTATTATCGTATTATACTATAATTTAATATAGTTTTATTGGGTCTATTTGGTCACACTTTTTGAAAAAAAAATTTATTATGAAAAACAACAAAAACACAAGAACATATGATTTTTTTTTTAATACAAAAAACACATAAAATACTAAATTAAAAAAACAAGAATATTTTTCAGAGAACACTAAAATTATGTTTTCCATATTTCAAAATCGATTCAACAATAGCTTTCAAAACACGAATCAAAACAACCTCTTAATGTTTTCTATTCTCTCCATGTTTTTCAAAACAAAAAAATGGGATTAAACGCGTTCTCCACGTTTCACTTATTCTCCTTATTTTTCAAAACAAAAAAGCAATTTTCAAAATTATAACCAAACAAGCCCTTTAAAAGGATTAGCTAATTTTAAAATATAAATTTGACAAATTCTAACCATATTTGATTTTCTTTTGTATTTTATGATGAAAGTAAATTAGAGAAAAGTCCTATTTTTTAATTTTTTTATGGCCATTTCAAGGAATCAAACATAGTCTCAAACTATTTTTTTTTTTTGTTGTAAATGAGATATCTCGAGCGGCCCCGCGCACATACGAAAAATACATTTAAATCATATCATACCTAAACTAATCCTCATTCGAAATGCGATAATCATTACTGACGAGCAAAAGCTTTCTACCACATAACACAGCCTATATTCATAAGCGCCAAACCAAAAACCTTTAAGTAGTGTTTATAAGAGACCTTAATCATCTCATCTATACGTTTGGTGATAGTCTCAAACTATTTGTCTCATATATCTATTATATTTTATTATTTTCATGTCTTACAACAAGCTTCAAAGGTGTCTTGTTATACTACATATTGACTAATGATGTTTCATATATCAAACGTATTCATGTAATATATGATTTTTAGAAGAAACCAAAAAGGTAATAAACTAATTAAAAGAGTGGTCCAAAGTTTGTCTCCTAGAGTTGGTTGGAGAAGGTGTCTTATTACACCATACATGTTGTAAGGCATTTTGATTATATTTAATTTTTTTTTAATATTATATATGGTGAAATCAAATATAAGAAAATCATTTTCATTGATATTATTTTCGGGTTTCAAATGGATCAACCTAAATACATTCATGTCATATAGATTTTTTTATAAGAACCTAAAAGATAAAACCATAAAAGTGGTACAAAATTGTTTAGTGTTAGGACAGAGGTGGAGTTGTAAGAGTCACACACAAATGTTGTGATAGAAGAAAAAATTTGTGTGTGACTTGCAAGCCACCTCCAATGGCCAAATGTTGTGATAGAAGTGAACAAACTTAGCAATTTATAAAGAACTTATGCTTTGAAGTCATGCAACTTCTCATGTATGTAAGTCATGTACATTACAAGTAAATGTACCACTTAAACCCTACCGCTACAGTTAGTTCGGCCTACCTGTAATTGGGAGGGCCGACTATAAATGCATCAGTCCAAAAGACTGCTAATGGCCTCTAGCCTTCTCATCAAAAATTTTGTCTTTATAAGACAATTTGGCCCGACCCATCGATTTCAAAGTGTGCTGCGCTTCATGTCACTCATATTTTGTCCAACCTCGAATGTACCGTGCCCGTACCAACCCGTCTACGTGAATTGCCACCCTAATTACAAGTGATTAAACATACCTTTAAATATATTGTAATAATGTCAAATGATAACTAAATAAAGATATTGCTCCGCACCATAATTAACATTTATATTTTTACTAATTTTAAGTAATAAATTAATTTATTAAACATTTATATTTAAAATATTGTAGAAACATGAGATGACTATAAACAAATGAGCTGCAAACATAAAGTCAAGAGTTATGAATTATATTTTTACTTAACATGCATAAACAAATAAGGCCAGAGAAATTTGAAATTATATCGAGTTAACTATTGACTTAATATTTAAATTTTATTTTTTATTTTTTGATAAGTATACAATTTTGTTCCTATTGGAACTTGAACCTCGTCCCCTCGCTTTTCTATGTCCATGACTAGCCCTTAACCACTAAGTTATACCTCATTGGCTCCGCTTAATAGTTTAAATTAAGTTATTAAATTATTAAATTAATTTATGAAACACATAATAATATTTATCATTATTCATTTTAACTCTTTAATCTACAACAATTCATTTATTTTCAAGTCTATTTAAAGAATTATAAATGTATTGGATAACTATAAAGTTTATTTTATTATAAAAAAAAGGTATGAATGTGATTATAGTTAGGGGTGAGCATAGGTCGGTTAATCTAATAGTGCCACTAAAAATAAATCGATCATTGGTTTTCGATTTTTTATTTATATAAACAAAAAACCTAACCCTAAACATGATTAACCAAATATTATGTTAACCGTTTTTTTTGTTAACCGTATATCAATTTTTTGGTTAACCAGCTCAAATTTTGGAATATTTCGTTTTAGTAATACACTGTTTCCAAAGGCCATGACATAATAAAAGTAGATATTATTTCTTTTCTCTTCAAGTTTAATCAATTTGTGGAATAAAATATTTTGTATATATTTAAAAATATTTTATATATGTCCACATTCATAGCTCGGTTGGTAAGGTGTTCAAAGTTAAAAAATACAAGACATATAGGAAAGGGAGGGGTCTCAGGTTTAAGTCCTAGTGAGGACATCTTACTACATTATAATAAAGTGCTAGAAGGTTAAAAAATATATATAATTTTTTTGTTGGCTTTTTTGAATTATAATTGCGACGCCTAAACCTGTAAGCTATTCATTGACCAATCGTCAACCCTGAATACCTCGTGGATATCGTATATCTCAACACCTACGCCGTTTCAATCCATCGATCCGTTCATCGTTCCCAAGGAATTACATATCACGCCTCGACACTGTTTACAAGTCGACTGGCCACTTTCGCATGGATATTGTGTGTTTCGATACCTCACTATCCAATCATATTTACCGAGTTCCGTTTAACCACATTCAATAAACTTTTTAAGTTATTTTCAAAACATATTACTGTTAGTTTAATTACAAACTCTATTACATACACAGACATATGCCAAAACTAGTTATTTCCAAAGTTTTACAAAAAAAACTATACCAACCAATAATAAGTTCGCTTTCTTCAACCTTCACCTCGAATGAGAGTCGCCCACCACAGATACCCCGCATTTGGAAATATTTTCCCATAAATGCGAGTCACGCCATAGAATACCCAGGCACACCCTTTAAACGTACATGCAATGTTCACTTTGACATTCACAAGCGCCAGCACACACACACACACACACATATATATATATCAACATTCCAACAAAATTCCATGCACTATAATGCACATTACATTTAAACGAAACGAGACTCACTCAATGCATGAAAATCTGAGTCATCATAGATTCTCATAACACAATGCGTAGCCAATGTGTGATAACATCCATTGTCGATGAATTTCATCAAATTATCACTTTAAAATAAAATCAAGTTTTTAAAAATCAAAACTTATTGGATGTTTCACTTCCAGTTATCATTTTATTAACAAAACTTGTGTCTTTTTGGGTAGTGAATTTTCAAAGTTTTACCGTAGGCTTCGCACTCCTTCCTACACTTTTACGGGCTTTCACCGCTAAAAAATTATGTATGAATCAAATATATCTGCATTTCACCCGAGGGGGTATCTATCCATGCTTGCTATTATCCGACACAAGTTTTCATGCTTTACGAACAGTGGAACTTCTATGAACTTTGTTCAACGGTACTCATCTCACTCATCAACCACCAAGGATGGTATTTTAAGGCACCATGCACTTACTAATCAGAATTCGAAATATACCCTAAAGAATGATTACAAGCTTAGTAGATAATAAAAGGAAAAATATATTTATCCTAAATAAAATAAAGATAAAAATAAAATAAGCAAGAACTTTGAATTAATATAATGCTTAAGGGTAAATTAATAATTATTAATTCATGACCCAAGGGTCATAATATAATAAAGCTCATATACAGCATAGATTTTGATAAATCACTGTGGTAATAAACCGAAGCAGGAGACAAAAGGGTAATAAAAGAAAGATATTAGAGTAAATAAGGCAAGAAAATTCGTTAAGAGAAGTGGTTTCAATAAAGAGGGCGTTTCCCTTGGAAAGCTAAATAAAATGGGATAAGATCAAATAAAGGATAAGACAAACAAATAAATATCTCATTTTAGATTGGGAGAAGAGATAGCAAAAACGGATAAGAGAGTAAGAGAATATAAAGTTAAGAAGAATAGTACAGAAAAGAAAAGAAGAAAGAAGGAAAAGAAAAGAGAAGATCACAGGTATGGAACTAGGATTTTGTATAGAAAAGTATGGAAATATGGTTTGGTATGGAACTATGATTTTGTGTAGAAAATTATGGATACATGTCTTGGGTTGTATGGAACTATGAATAATTGTAAGGAACTATGAAATTTGAGTAAGGAACCATGAATATGTGTATGAAAAATATGGGTGTATGGAAATTGTGCATGGTTTTGTATGGAACTTGTTAAGTTCCGTATGGAAAAGTAGCGATGTTTGTACAATAGTATGGGTTTGTATAATTTTGGGTGTAAAAAGTATAGATACATGGTTTTGAACCCTCTATCTCGTGTATGGTTTGGGTTTGGAAACTCCGAACCTCATTTCTTGTTAGGGTTGAGTTGAGAAGAGCTCTAAGGCTCTTATGGGCGTGTTTCGGGGAAGGTCTAGTCAGTAAGTCGAATCCAAGAAATTTGCCTATTTATGATGATACCAAGAAATTCTGACCTTAGAACGTGGCTTTGGTCGAAATAAAGGAATTTGACAAGTAGTTTCCTCCTTCTCTAGTAAATTCTTTGTAGCCACATCAATGAACTTGATGTTAGGATTTTTAATTTCTCATCTGCACCCTGCATACACCAAGTTGGCTGGCTTTACTCTAAACAATTAAATCTGAGAAACAAACATGTAGGTCGCCCAACAGACCATGCAGCCAGAGATCGCCAGACCTGCGGTAGCAGCAGGGCTCATTGCACCATGTACGTAGAGGTCGCAGCACCTCATCCTCAGAGGTCAAGCATCTCGCTATGTAGAGCCTGGGCCTTTTGCTGGGCCTGTGTCACCACTGGAAGACCACGATGCACTCCAACTCGTGGTGTCATACTATTTCGGGTCCGAACCCGATGGAAGTGCTTCGACTTATATGGAAATCCCATTGAGCCAAGAATCCATTCATATGTTCAGGAAGAGCGGTAAGAATCTGAGTTTACCGAGGTTAGGTCAGTCACAGACGTAAGCCTGTCTCGGTTGACTACTTATGACCTCCAACTTCTGAAGGTCATAACTCCTTCCTGCTCGAACTCCGATTTGCGTTCTCGACTCTATGGAAAGCCCATTGAGTCAAGAATACATTCATATGCCCGAGAAGGATATTAGGTGTCGGTCAACTCGTCCAGCTCGTGGATTTGACTACATATGACCTCGACTCAAAGGTCATAACTTCTCTGCTCGAACTCCGATTCATTGCCCGGACTCTATGGAAACTTATTGAGTCAAGAATCCATGCATATGCCTGAGGAGGACATTAGGTGTCAGACATAGGTGTTAGACATAGCTCACCGATGTCAGGTCAGCTCATCCAGTTCAGGATTTGACTACGTATGACCTCCAAATTCGAAGCGTCGATCTCTTCGTCCGAACCCGATCGTGTTCTCGGACTATGCAAAGCTCATTTAGTCAATAATCCATTGATATGACTGAAGAGGGATATTAGGTGTCGTAATCGAGGTGTTAGACCGAGCTCACCGCGGTCGCAATTTCATTCCAGCCGATTTGATTACGTTGACTCCAACTAAGGTCATAACTCCTTCGGTCCGAACCCGATTCGGTGTTCTCGACTCTATAAAACCCATCAGCCGTTAATCCATTGATATGCCTGAGGAGGATATTAGGTGTCAGATTTGTGTTAGACCGAGCTCACCAAGGTCGTCGCCTCATTCGGGCTTCAGATTTCATGCTCTTCAATGTCATATCTCCTTCGTCCGAATCTCCGGGATTCAAAGGTTTTTGACTCTATGAAAAGCCCATTTGAAATAAGAATACAAATTCATACATAGTATGATAAAAGGGGAACTCATATTAGGTCCAAAATAAGGAAAATAGTAAACGCATATGATAATCATAAGATATCATGCATACTATAAGATATATACAAGTATAAGATAGATAAAAGTACAAGTACGTGTATATACCTCCTCGTATAAAAGTATAGTCCCGTAACTCCTAATGAGATAGGACAAATTGATAAAGCATGCTTAAAATGTACAAGTATAGAAATGAAGGTATATACATAAGATATGATAAGATAATAGCACATTTAAGATATAAGTTAACAAGATATAAGATGTTACTTCGTGAATGAGTACAGGCACACGATAAGCATATATGAATATAAGAATGAGTAAACACATGCATGATAAAATATAGGAATATATGTATTATAGAGAAATATGAAAACCGTAATAATGGTTACGCGATATGAGAACTAATATGATTAAAGTAATGATATGGTAAATTATATGTATGCAACATATAGTTAATGGGTATATAACAAGTGCATAGAATATGAAAATGCAAAGTTAAGGAATAATGATCAGATATATCTCACATACGACAATCGAATTCACAATAATTCGCTCTAAATACGAGATATGTAATCGAACATAAAATACACACATCAGTTCGCAACCCTGGTAGGCGGATAGATAGACATGCCTATAGGAAAGATACAATATCGCGCAAGATACATATAGCCGCATATCGAGGCCCTGGGTTGTCGATGACATGCATCCCGACATCTACCAAGGGCCCCGAAAGGGTCACCACGCCTCGGCCCTCACGGACCACTGCTTTCATACAAGGAGTATAGCTCGGCCTCACTGACCATTGTTTTATACTGAGTATACGCCTTCAAGCCCTCACGACCACTGCTTCATTAGCTAACACGAGTATACTTCGCCCTCACGGTTTCCTTTTATCCACTTCTAACGTTTTACGCACATAAACATAAAACAAATGAAATGTAGAGTAATATATACACGATATAGAAGCATAACACCAAGTATACGATAAGATGCATAAGTATACAAGTACAAGAAGAAAGTGTCAATGACACAAAAAGTATATGAACAAGTACAGTACATGAAATAGAAAGTAATATGAAAAGTAGAACAATAAAACAGTATGTGAAAATAGTACATGAAACAGTACATGAAAACAGTATATGAAAATAGTACATGAATACAAGATATAAAATGGCATACATGATAACAAAGATATGCAAATAGAACATAACAAATGGTATAATATATAATCATGAAAGTCATATATGTATAAGAATATGACATGCACAAAATAGGATATGTAATATGAACCATTAGAAAGATAATAGATCAAATGATAAGTACTAGAATAAGAAATATATGATAGACATACCTAAATGAATAGATGGAACATGATATGAACACATGCTAGAAATGCATAAGTGTTAAGAACGATAGAGATAAGTAAAGCACACAAAGTAATACGAATATGAAAAGATAGATAGGAGATATGTCAAAAGACAAGTTAACATGTGACATGTAATAGGAATGCAAAGATAAAGAATAAAGTTATATAATTAAAGTAGATATATGAAATGCATATGTATAAGCTTCGTGACGCTTCACCATCAGGTCATTCACGTTTATGTTCCCACCAAGCGCAAAGCTTAAAGACGGCGTTCAACCGCAAATGTAAGCGTAAAAAACAAGGATGGCGATTTAACATCCCACATCGCTGAAAGAAAGCCAGCCAGAGATGTGCTCACCGCACTGCTTCTCGATCTCTAATGTTTTGTATTAGAAAAAAATGTACATGTATAAGTAAATGAGACTCAAGATAATGGTATAGATTTTGAGGGACACCATTATGGTGCTGGGCTTCAGAATGAAAATGATTATTACAAAATCGCTTCAGATAACCACGCTGCTAAGCTCGGAGAGCAATACGCTAACGAGCTCCCGCATATAGTCTCACGCCCGACGCTCGGATCCTCCACCGGCCTGACGGGGAATGGGGTGTGACATATACCCAGCGAATGCTGATGTTCGCCAGGTATGTAATCACATGTCATCGCATATCAATTCAATGTCTCATATGTAATGAATGTCATATGGACAATAAATCATATATCATGGACACTTATATAAAAAACATATAATTTCAAACATTTCATCTTAATGTCAATATATTATAATTCATATATCAACATTCAATCAATAACCATCACTATGTAAGTCAATCAAAAGCAAGTAAAGACGATTTGGTTCTTAAGACCAATCGTGGCATAAGAGATGCCCACAAAGCAGTCCACACATGCAGCCATCATAGGCCACACAAACATGCCACAACCCGGGCATATAACATTCCTAAATCCAGCCCTAAGACTATCCAAATCTAGGCCAAAACCAGGCTACAAACATGCCATACTCAAGCCACACTTTCGACCCCACACGACCATGGGACAGTCCTGAACCTCGGATTCCAGAATTTTAGTCGATTAAGGGTTGAAACAACCCTCTGGAGCATAACCATAATAGGCTATGAATCAACCATAAAGTAGTCCACTAACCACAATCGCATTACGGAATTGAACTACACCCATTGGCCAACACTTGGTCAACAAAACCCTCAATCATTTCAGATTTTTCAGTCCGAACAACATTGAAATTGGTCATAAACAATCCAACGATCGCAGAATTTACACCCTGATCAGTCCCAATCTAAGACACAACAAATAAACGACCTAAGTTGTGGCGAGTCGAGAAATTGACCATAACCCAGGTCGTGGAGGTCCCGGTCGGGTGATTGAAAGCCCAACATCAAGTTCATAGATCACGGCTACAACTTATATGAATTGGAGTCGAGTCAAATTCCTTTGTTTCCCAACTAAAAACCGTGCTAAAATCCAAACAGTGCGTAGGGATCGAAACAAATAACATTCCCGTATTTTAAAACAGCCATATGGTGGAAATAAGCAAGAAATGAAGAATCTCTGCCTCTTTTAGCATATAACTCGTCCACGTGAAAGACTTTATTTCGGTGATGAGGCTCCCAGATGCGTCGAAATGTCGGGAGAAGCCCTACGGATCTTCCTTTATCTCTTTTATTTTCTTCATTCCTTTATCTCACATGAGCATAATGTGTCCTACATCTTATGTCAGCATGACACAAGTCGCCTGACATGTAATAAGCTTAACTGACACATGCACCATGCCATGTGTTACTTGATATTCATTTGTCTCGAAAATCGTGAAATTACAACTATCTTGGAATTCAACGAAATTTGATTAGGTGATAAGAATTCATGGGATGAACCCAACGATAAGGTCCGTTTCGTCATCCAATATCTAGAAAAATTATAGGGTTTCAACCTATACGGTATCGACAAATCATTGTTTTGCCATTTTCAGAAAAATTCAATTTTTCCCGGGTTGTACAATAATTTTTTTTTAAGAGAAAAATATTTTAATTGATTCAAATTAGCAATACATCGATATAAACATATAATCAAAAATGCTAAAAATCACAAATAATGAAACAACATGTAGGTTAATAACATAATAAAGGCTGACTCAAAGCGAGACCCGTAATGCAATAATTAGTCTACGTATTTAATAATATTCTTATTGTGGTATAATCGTTTACTGCAGTTACGCGGCATAATAACGACCATTTATTTTATTTATTGTCTTTGATTGTATGTAACCGCCGTTTAGTTAAAGCAGCGAATAAATGTTTGCCACGAAGCGAAAACCATACCGTCGTATTGAGACAACGCAACTACTCGTCGCAGAACCTTCTGACTTACACGCGCACAAAACGACAACTAAATGCGAAAAAATCATATAAAAACCTATATACGCTTATTGGAACCACAACTACTTTAATGGGAAAACAAAATGTAAAAATATATTGTAAAAAATGGATTGTAAAAACCTATACCCGTGTGGAAGAACCACATATAAAAACTTTTTAATTATCTTTTTCATGTAAAAAATGGATGAAAGTAATAAACTTATATGATAGACTAATATAGAATATTATATATTATATTGTATTTTTCAAAAATTGAATATGAGATTTGTATATATTAGATTGTATTTTTCATAAAGAAGCAAGTGTTGTATAGCTCCAAACAATATAAATTTTAAAAACATCTATTCCAAAATATTCACACCAAGATAATTTTTATTTTTATTTTGTAAATTTTACTAAAATATTCACAACCCAACATAATTTCTTCCAAATATATACCTAAATATTTACTAACTAACACCTTGTTTTATAATTTTTATATATAAAACTACAAAAAACAACTAGCAAAGATAATGTACAAAATATTTAACTCTTTATTTTTTATAATGTGCAAAAATAATTTAATAAAAAGTTATATATTTTTATTTATTTTTAATTGTTTTAAATAACCCAACATTCCTTATATTTAAGAATAAAATTATATGTATGAATATATGATGTGTATATAGAATTTAAATTATAGGACAATGTTGACCTATATATAAGTTTATTTTCATTATATATATATATATATATATATATATATATATATATATATATATATATAACTATATATATATATATTTATTATATACTTTGTATTTTAATAATTTTAGTATAATATTAGTATTCTCAAAATAATATTAATATTTTTTTTTCGGTTAGTAGTTAATCGAAACCACGGAATTTTTTATATCTTATAAACCTAAACATAAATCAAAATTGAAAATTATATTAAACAAAACCAAAATTAATCTATTTTTGGTTTAGTTTTAAAATCGGTCGGTTTTCATTTTCTCACCCTAATTATAATTCAAAAATATATTCATGTTATTTTAGGTAAATGAGGTAAAATTTTTGAAGTTTAAACAATTTAATAATTTTTGCCTAATACTTAAATTTTAAAATAACTTAAAAATGTAAAATTTAGTTAATCTAATGATTTCATTAAAATTATTTTAAATCCCACTATTTTCATAAGTAAGCGACCATAACAAATGGGCATTGAAGACTTCACGATATATGTGTTTCTATTGATATATTGTTAATCTCAATCAATAAAATTATTTTATTTAAAGATTTATCAAGCATGCTCTAACTTTAATTTGTTGCAATAATTTAAAATAAATATTTCAATTGTTTTTTATAAACAAATGAGCTATTATAGACATTTTGGCAAAAAAATAACAAAACATCTGAAACAACTTTTAGCACCTTTTCATAGGCGCAGAAATAAAACAGCTACAAAAATCATACAGACGAGGACGAGAACTACAGCAAGTCTAGATAAGCCTTACAAGTCTTCACCAAATATCTAAAACCCCAAACCCCGAAACCATACTCTGTGGCTGGCGTCTCACTCGACCTTGCTACCACCTTCATCACCTTAGCTTCGCGCCCTAGGGTTCGTACCGCAGTGTTTCCCCTGCTTTGTAGGCCGAAGGCATATGGTTTCCGTTCTCTCAACTTTCATTCGTTTGCGCTCCCTTCTCGGAGGCTTGTTGCTGTAACTGGCGTTTCCTCCAATCCCCAGATGGGCCGCCGTCGTCCGATTCTCGGCGGTGGCGGCTCAGACGACGCAGAGTGAGGGCTACGATGTGCTGACGAAAATCCCTCCTGACGATCGGATTCCGGCGACCATCATTACTGGGTTCTTGGGCTCTGGGAAGGTAACATTTTTGCTTCGTTCGTTGTGGAGAATTAATAGGCGAATTGGGGTGTCGTCACGTTTTATCGTCGTTTCGAAATGAAACGGACATATTCTTTGGTTTCGAAAATTTCAAATTTTCTGTACTTTATATACCAGCATGAATGCAGTTGATTCTGTTGGGTTATGCGGATTGCATTTTTCGTCAAGAAAAATTCTTGAGTTGTTATAGTTGTAGGAAAATTTGGGGCATATCAATTGTCTCTTCTGGAGGAGCCTTTGGAGAATTCATGGATGCCTCATGTATGATAGGTTTAGCCTTTTCTGTTATATAGTACTTATAGAGAGTATTTCTGTAGGCCTCGATTGGTGTTTGAAAGCCGTGTTTGGGAACTTTGTATCACCTTGAAATGATGTGATTGTTATAGGGCTGTTTGTTTAGTAGCTTAAATTCCTATAGTTAAAAAAAGGGAGTAACTTCATGAGTGCGTGAGAATTCAAATGCACCGTGAAGAGTTTGGAGGGGTTGATGAATATACATGAATTTAAGCTGTCAGGACTGATCTTGGTTTCTTACCTCCATCCCAAATTTTATTTTCCTAAACCAGTTATAAGAAATAGGAAAAAAACAAAGAAGACTAACACCCCTAACAGTTTTGTCATTTGGACCAGAGAAAACCGAATCTTGAAGGTCTCACTGACATTAAAAATCATGAGACTCTAGCTGATGAGGCCTAGCTTAGTGGTTAAGGGCTAGGGTGGGCATAGGGAGGGGAGGGGAACAGGTTCAAGTCCCGGTGGGGACAAAGCTGTGTACTTGTCAAAAAAATCATGAGCCTCTAAACTCTATTCATATCTAATACAAGTTTTATTTTATTTTATTTTTACTTTTCGTAATCACTCTTTGTGCTATCCTTAGGATAGGGATGGAAAAACTTTCAGTGGGTGTTTAGGATGTAGGAATGGGGAATGAGAACGAATATTTTGTTTGCTTCCCTATTTTTTGTGAAATGGAAATGAATTTGTGATTGCATTTCTAGTTTCTGGATGGACATAGGAATTTAAAATTGAAATGATTATTTCTTTTCGTTCCAGTATTTGATGACTATTTGTTTTCATTCCAGTATTTGGTGGCTTGATTAAAATGAGAATGAAAAAAGAAATAAATTTGACAATATCTTTATAAATTTTGAAGTTTTTATTTTATTATTAGATGTTTAAAACTAAAAAAACTCTCTACTTAATAAATAAAAAATTAACTATAAAAAACCATACAGCCCTAATATACAAATGCTCAATTACTACAACCCCAAACAATCATTTTCAGTTATTTTTAATTTTTCGGAGTTTCCAGATGCAGTTGCTGAATTTAAATATTTCTTCATTGTTTCAAAACATGGTTACTACCAACACTATACTCTTTCTAAGATGAAGTCAATTTATGTTTTGATTAGAAAAAAAAGCGTTTTGTTGACTAAATACCGATGGTTCCCATTAGTTGCTCCGACTTAATCCTTTCTCTCCTTGCTGATTTTGCACTATAACTTCGAAAATAATACAGATAGATCCTCTTCTTTGTTGCATGCATGGTAATGTCCTTTATGAGGTTGTCGCACCATAGTGGAGACCTTTTCTTTCTGTCTTGTTAGAACCCCTGGATCCCATTGGGAGTTAGGTTTTTTTTTTTTTGGCTAGGGATAATGTGTGGGGGTAGGGTTCTTATACTGGATAAACTCAAAGGACATGGAAGATGCTGAATAGATGCTACATATGCATCGGAGAACTAAGACAATTAACCATATTCTTCTTCATTGTCCAGAAGTAGTCATCATCTGGAAATTGACTACACTCAGTAATAGAGTGGTTGATGCAATTCTTGGCAAGAAAATTACTCTTGAGCTCAGCATAGGAAAACTAAGAAATAGTTGATCACGCTCTCCTTCACTTTTCAAAGCTGATTTATAATCTATTTGGAATACAGTGGGTAATGCAGTCTTTTGTAGGAAATGCTCTTGTGTTGACACGACTCCTTTGTTGGGAAAAAGAGGAAGAAATCTTGAAAATCTGCTACTTTATGCCTTTTTTAGACCATTTAGAATAAGTGAAATAGGAGGGTGGTTGAAAATATTGACAAATCAGATCAAAAGCTATCAAACATTCTGTACATTTAACTTTTGAGAATGGGTGAAGGTGTATACTCCAGGATTCTGGATTTCTGTTCTTTGGACTTTATTGATTAGGTTGAACTTTAGGTAGTGCCTGGTAGTTTGTTTTTGTATTTTGCATGATATATGCGGGGCACTTGTATCGTCATGTTTGCTTTATCGTCTTTAGTTGACTCATAGTTTAAAGGCCTGAGAGCACACCTAGGCGCCAAAAGCCTCATGGGGCTTGGCGCAAAGGCATAACACCACAAAGGCGCTTGAGTGAAATGAATGTGGCCTTGAATCACATTAATTTTATAAAATATGATTTCAAAATCTAAATTTGAATTAATAAAAGTTTAAAATTCTAACATTTAAAACATTCAATAAAAAAGGAAAAAAAAAATTATATTAATTTCAATATGAAGTATTTAAATTTGAAGAAAAGTGTTTTAAAGGAGAATTGAGAGTCTACAAGTAAGAGTGCCTTTTCAATAAGGTGCATGTTTTGGATAGTGAGGCGCCGTAGACAGGGAGTGGCTATGCCTTGAGCCTAGACACGCCTTTTAAAACTTTGGTTAGGCTCTGTTCATTTAATGAAAATATTGCTTTTACGTATAAAAAAAAGAAAGAAAAAGGGAAAGAAAAGTGACCATTGTGACAGATATTTAGAAAAAGGAAAACATTGGATGTTTTGACTTTGCTCTTCTTGTATTCCTTGTGTTTTTGTTTTCTTTTCTGTTTTCAAAAGAATTTACATCTTTAGGACTTAATGTAGTGCCATTTAAATAAGAGTTGTTGATTGCTTTAGAAAATTTATAGGGGGAACCTTTTTGGGTATCTCTTTATATCAAGAAAGCTTATGTAAGATTTGCCAGGGCTTAATATATTTTTGAGCAGTTTTTGGATATTATGATACTATTTAAGAAGAAAGTAGGATTGTCGTGCAATAGTTCTAGTGTTCGAGACCTTGAGTAGCACTAGATTTACACTTGCAATTTAAATACAAGATTTCCAGGTTCCCATTTCCTGTTCACCTTAACCTGGATTGTTCTCACAGAATTTTTATTGAAAATGTGAATCTTTCTGGAAATGTAGGGTCTGTTTGGGAATGTTCTTGAGAACAATTATCAAAAAAATAGTTTTTGATATTTCTAAAATAAGATTCTGTTTGGAAATTTAAAATATTCTCAACTTGTTTTCTGTTTTCCAAGTGTTTCTTAAGAATAATTTTTTATCTGGGGTGCTTTATTTTCAATCATTCTCCAATATTTACACAATTATTATTTTAAATTGTTCCTTCAAAGCAATTGAAATATATTCATAGAAAACATTTTGTTTTTCAAACAATACTCAAAAACTTTTTGGGAACAATTGACAACCCAATGTGTTTTCATGTTGGTTTTGTTAAGAGGCATGATATTCATATTTAACCAAAATCCTACAAACTTGAGTTTTTAGGAAAGTTGGTCATTTAACATGATATTAGAGCTTGGTTTGGCAGGAGGTCCTGGGTTCGAGTCACCTCTTTACAATTTAAATCTCTATTTGTTTATTTGAAAGTCCATGAAAGACTATGTTTGGTTTGTTTGACTCTCCATGTGCGGGTATGGGGCGCACGCGAGGGAGGGTGTTAAGAAGCATGATATTCATATTAAACCCAAATCCTACAAGCTTTAACTTTTAGGAAAGTTGGTCGTTTGTTTAACAGTTTTCTTCTTAAAAATAAAAAATTGTTCTTGACAACAATGCCTAACCATAGCCATAACTACAGTTTTCCCTAGAAATATTTTTTGAACATACTGAGGATTAGGGGGGAAAGGATATTATTTTAAGACATTAAATCTATTCAAGGTTGCCCCAAGTTTTACAATAAAATATCTACCAAGAATTTCTATATAATACTGCCCCTAATCTGTTTGCCTCCCTGAAAAAACTGGAGAAAACATATGAAAGAGATGCTTAAAAGATGTTTTTTTTCAGCTTTGAATTTTCTCTTTTATTTCTTTCTGTGGATTCTTGTAGAGAAGTATTTCCTTTTGTTCTTTTGGGGAAAAAATCTGTTAATAATATTGAACTATTTCTTTTTGGTTTTGAACAGACTACTCTACTGAACCATATATTGACTGCTGATCATGGGAAACGCATAGCAGTGATTGAAAATGAGGTACAGAATCAGTTTTCAATTGCTCAATTGTGATGAATATATTTAGCATATATGTGGAAAGGATTGGTGCTGAAAATTGTGATGGTTTTCAATCTCTGCTTGTTTGAAAATTACTAGTTGTTAATTAAGACCTGGTGCTTGTGGTACCATTATTGAAATGGATTATCTAAATTCACATTCCCTCGTTCACCTTTCAGTATGGTGAAGTAGACATTGATGGCTCTCTAGTTGCTGCAAAGACTACTGGGGCTGAGGACATAGTTATGCTAAATAATGGTTGTCTCTGCTGCACTGTGAGGGGTGATCTTGTTAGGATGATTGCAGAATTGGTCAATACAAAGAAAGGGAAATTTGATCATATCGTTATAGAGACTACAGGTAGGTACTTTCTCAAATAGCTTTATTAAGTTAATATATGCTTTTGACTCTGCAATCATTGATGCTTGCAAGGAAGGAAAAAATAAGAACATGTCTGTGAGAGAATTCTAAAAAACTATTGGTTTTGTGTGTGTGCGTATTTGAAGGGCAAAGTATAATTTATTAACAAGCTACAGAAAGAGAAGAGGTGGGTGCTGCTTACAAAAAATATAATTTTGTATTGTATGAGTTAATCTCCTTGAAGAAAATCACAATATGTAGAACTCTCATTTGACATATACACTATCATCAAACAAGAAAATAATCAGAAGTGACAAAGAATTATAGTTAACCAAGCTACTTTGGTAATCTTAAAGCAAGTAAAGTTTATCCTTTCTGTCCTAAAGTAGTTGATCCCTTGATTGCTGAGTGAAAACAAATGTTAATAGATAAGAACAGTATCTTTTGTGGTTAAGCAAACCTGTGATATGAAGGCTCTGAAAGAGCCATGTTAATAGGAAGCTCAAGCATTTTGCCTGTTGTGCACTGAGTTGAGTTCAGTCTTGCTTGCTTGGTCCTGTTTTTAATATAACCCATATTTTCCTATATAAAAAAAGAAGCAAATTATCTCTAACTGGCTTCTTGGAGTTCCTAAATAGGCGCTGATTGCCCTTTGGCAATCACAAAAATTTGTAAGTTGGCCATGTTTTTACGGTCCTCTGTAACAGTACATATTTAATCCTTACTTTTCCTACCCCTTAGTTTCTACTCTTGAGCCAGAAAAAGCACCTATTTAATTTAGTTGCTTTGAGAGGTAAGAGTGACTTTCCAATCTAGAAAATGCAAAGCTAACTTCCTCCTGTTTATTTGTAATGAATGCACATTGGCTTTAGTGTTGGTGCATCTTTGTCATACATTTATAACATTCCCAATGAAAGGATACAAATATTCATAAGCCTTACTGGCAATATCATCACTTAGTAAACCAGGTGAAAGGAAGTATGGGCCCTGTTTAGTTCCTGTTTTTGAAAACTGTTTTTGAACGGTTATTTGAAAACCTGAGAACACCATTTGATGTTCTTTGAAAACTGTTTTAGTTATCTAAATTCAGTGTTTTTTGTGTTCTTCGTGTTTTCTAGAACAAAAAAAACGAAGAACCAAACATGTTATTTATATTTCCTTGTTTTCCTTATTTTTTCAGAACAAAAAACAGTTTTCAAAAACTGTAAACAAATAGGCCCATGGTGCTTTATTGTCATTTTGAAATTACGCATCTTGTAAAAGTTCGGATGCTTTTAAAGGGGCAACTTCAACTTTTTAACAACCTTCAAAACAGTGTTCTGGATGCTGCTGACACAAAAGATTTGCACAACTTAGTATGACAAAAGAACTCTAGCACAAAATTTTTTATGCCTTTTCCTATCTTCTTAAACCTTCAGCATTTTGTTGCTCATTTGAAAACCAATGACTCCCCTTGCATTGGAAGAATATTGTTTTGTGCTCTTCATTATGATATTCATCATTTTGGTCCTTGGTTCTTTTTCTTCATCTTAAAATTGTATTAAAGTCTCCCTTCATCGTTGGAATGTGTAAGCTGTCTTTTTTTGTACAAGCAAAATATCAAATCTGTAATTATTGGCTACTTTGTTTTAAGGAACTGGAAGCAGTGCTGTTATTACACATTCTAAGCTTGCTTTTTCCTTCCCTTTTCCACTACTAATCAGCATTGTTATTTATGTCACTGATGGCAATCCCCAGCTGATTTTATTTGCTCTGAACAACACTCTTATTGGTCTCTGGCACACCATTTATGTGTCCAAATATGGTTTCCTTTTACTGAATTCCAATCTTTCTCTCTCTCTCTCTCTCTCTCTCTCTCTCTCTCTCTCTTGGTGCGCTCAAGGCAATTTGTCAAGTTTCTTCTTGGTTGACATGCTGTTTCATCTCAAATGGTTGGATTGTAACCCATTAGTGATGAGATTTCGTTTATTCATTTCTTCATTCAATGAATCCATATAGAAAGATTGCCAAACTTGGAGGTTTACTCCACCGTTCTCATGCCTCTTTCTTTGTATGAATGGAAATTCTTGTACAAATCCATCACACAATCTGGGGCCTAGAATTGTGTTATCATATTTCTTGTGCATTCCTTGTGCTAAATTTGAACTCGTGTTGCTTATTATGTTGCTTCTCAATTCTCTTCTTTTTTTTTTTTTTGATCGGTAAAAAACAAAATTTATATAGAAATATGAAGCACAAAGGACAAAAGTACAAGAGGAGTACAAAGACGATACCTCTCACACCTACACCCCATCGAGCCAAACCCCACCAAAATTTGAGTTAACTACTTTGTACACCTTAGCCCACCCACTGCAAGGTAAACGAAGGAAGAATTCATCTATGGCGGGGCCTCATTTTTCAAAAAGCCCGCGCATTCGCTCCCGATACAGTCGAAATAAGCAGAGAGGGCCGCCATCCAAACTCTCTTCCTTTTTTCCAACACTAGCGCTTTGCGAGAGCAAGGAGAAGTTGTCGAACCGTACGGGGAAAACCCAATTAGCTTCAGTAATTGCCAAAAGAAGATCCCATAACATTTTGGCTCTCGCACAATGGATAAGCAAGTGGTCTATTGTTTCCTCATTCTCTTCACATAAAAAACATCTGTTTACTAAGGGAATCCCTCTCCTCTTCAGTTGATCCAACGTTAGCACCTTACCCCAGGAAGCTTCCCAGGCGAAAAAACCCAATTTTGGGGGAACGATTGGGTTCCAGATGGATACACTAAGGGAAATCTAAAGGAGGGAAAACATCGACTTGCGATACATGTCTAACGAGGAAAATCCATCAGTAATAGATTCCTTTAGCGGCTGAGACGATCCTCTTGCCGCAGGACCTAACCTTCTTGTTGTGGAGAAAAGAAAGAACCTTTCCACTCATCCATCTCCCATTCGTTGAAGGTCCTAAGAAAGCTGGAGACCAATGACCTCCTCGGAATGAATCCCAAACATCTACTACCCTCGCGTCCTTTTGAGCTGCCAAGTTGAACAGAGTGGGGAAGGCTTGGCTCAGCACCGTCTCGTCGCACCAAGGATCCTTCCAAAAACCCAGCCTTCTACCATTTCTCTTCTTAAGCGTCATAAACAATACATTTCTCTTGTCTACTGTGGGTTTCCTCTTAAACTTTCTCCAACTTGCCCAATCATATAATGCCTCTTTTTTAATTATTATTTTTATTTTTTATGGCATCGGCTACTATGCAAATGGTAATTCTTTATGAATTTTAAAGCACAAAGGAGATGGACTTCCTTTGAGAAGCTAGAGAAAGAGCACTAACAAAGAAGCAACCAATACAAAAGCTAAGATGTCAGCCAATAATGAAGGGTTCACCTGTGATGGCATAGCATCCTGTACAAACTACTCTAATTGTCTTTGTCTCATACTTGACCAATTGGTTTGCAACTAATTAGCCAAGTGGGATCCTAGCCTATCAACTCAAACCACTGGTGACATTATTGGATTGCCGGGGAAACCTTCCATGGCCAAACTCTTAGGACTCTCAATGGGGACACAAACCTCAGGGTGCTAACTGCCCCATTACACAACAAACAGTGGTGAATGTATGTATTATCACTGGTAGGATTCAAACCACTGGGTGACATTGATAATTTTGCTGAACCAACTGTTATGCTTTCATGAATCTCAATTTGTGCATGATGCTAATGATATAGGAGTTGATGAATCCCCTTCGATCAAGTTATTAGTGATTGTGAGTCTCCTTGAGAAATGAAGTCTAAGGGCATCTAGGGTGATCATAGATCAAGTTTGTTGTTGGTCTGGTCTGCATGGGTTGCCATTGCTACCTTGGTGGCAATAGTTCAGCATAGATCTTGCCTGAGGCAAGTTTTTCAACAAGGCAAGGGTCTCTTCCTATATGGCTAACCCATTACAGTTGGTCTATAGACCACCAAGCCATCGTGGTCCCTTTAAACACCCTCAATCCCTAACTGCAGATACTAATCTCCCCTTCTATCCATCTTGCTCCATATTATCTCTATATTTGATATGGTGGAAGGGATTTTCTTCCTCTCCAATCATAATGCCTTTCAGAATCCTTGTAAGATTTGAAACCACATCAATAACTTTAGAACAACAACTAAACATTTTTTCCTGTTCTTTTTTTGATAAGTAAAATGGTAAATAGTATAGATATCAAAGACGGATACTGTATCCTAAGGCATTTAGGATATGATGAGGCACTCTAGAGGGAGAGGGAAAACCAAAAACTACTACTCTCTTCCGCTTCAAGAACTCCCAGTCTAACTTTATTCCCTGTACCTCATGTTCTTCATCATGAAGTCCTAGGGTTTATAATGGAGTTTTCAGTGTTATTTCTTTACATATATGTAGTATTTCAACTAATTAAATATGTTGGATTTCTCTGGGTAATATACTCATGAATCCTGTTTGCAAATTTGCAGGATTAGCGAATCCAGCACCAATCATTCAGACATTTTATGCTGAGGACCAGATTTTCAATGATGTCAAGCTGGATGGTGTTGTTACTTTGGTTGATTCTAAACATGCTTGTTTTCACTTGGATGAGGTTAAGCCTAAAGGCGTAGTCAATGAAGCAGTAGAGCAAATTGCTTATGCTGATCGTATTATAGTAAATAAGGTACATAAGAATACTCTAATCTTGTTGCACTATGGAGATAAGTTTTGACCCTAATCTGCTTTAGTTGAAGTATCAGGATTCGGTAAAGAATGTATATGTATATACTCTGGTCATAAGACCACTCTAAAGCAGCTCATGAACAGCTTGGTTCATCACCACTTGCAATGTGTTTTTTCCATTTAAAGAATCTCATGGTACCAAAGTTCTGTAGAACCACTGCAACAAAAAAGTTATTGTACAAGAAAATCATGCTAAGAATTTCAGGAAGTAAAAATTTAACTTTACAGATATTACATTTTTGTTCCAAACCTGATTGACTTATAACCATGATGGTACCAGATTGATCTTGTTGGTGAGCCAGAAATTGCCTCATTAGTGAAGCGGATAAAAGGTTGGTACGCTTCTTGTGGATTGGCGTTCATTTTTCTCATTATTTCGTATTGGATGTTGGACTGTGGTGTGACACTTTTTCTGAAAGCAGAATATAAATCGCATGGCTGATCTCAAGAGGACAAAGTTTGGAAAAGTTGACTTGGATTATGTACTTGGAGTAGGAGGCTTTGATTTGGAGAGGTTATTTCTTTATCTTCTCTTTGTTGTCGGGCTTAAAATTTCCATTGTTTATAGACTAAATTATTTCTTAGATTGTGGTTGATTTAGTGTATTTTCATTTCTTGCCACTTCTAATAAAAATTTCCATCTTTGATTTGTTTTCTCTTTGATTTGTGCTTTATCTATTTACATGCTACTGAATGCTTAGTTGTTCTAAGTAGCTTGATTTCTTCCCCACCCCACTTTTTTCTGTTTCCTTTTGTTTCATTTTTATTAATGCACTTTTTTTCTTGAAAGGGGGCTATAGACACCTAATGACATAAAATGAACTGTATGCTCTATGTTTGTATAGTTGTTTATCCTTTAATATTATTTGGGAAAAAACTTAGTTTTCTCTAAGAGTAGTTCAGTATTGATCTAAAGATACTCTTAAATGAATATGTCAAATAACAGTCATTTGCATGTGCATGAAAGAGTTCAAGAGCAGTACTGGATTTGAGGTGTACCCTAACTTGCTTCCATATGATTTCCTTCTTTAGTAATACACAACATCTATAATTGTTAAAGATGGTCTTGGAGCAGAAAAAGCTCACCATGCAGGGAGGTGCATGTGAAGTGCCTCACTTTGCCTCTAGCAAGGTGGTTATAAGCAGGTGCACTTGAGGCTCAAGGGCATTGTTGAGCAGTGTCTAAAGCAGGAATCTACCCCTTTTGTTTTATTCTATTTATTGTTTATTTCATAGATAAACGAGGTAATCTATAGCCTAGTTAAAAATGGCAATTTATTTCACTAGTCCAACACTGAAAGCTCTAGAATTCAATTAATAAAATGGGCATCCCAAAATCAGCATTATGGGTATTTTGAATCCTTTGGTTGAGCAGCTTTCAAGTCCTATCTTTTTTTTTTGATCGATAAAGAGTGAATATATTGGTAAAAGGGATATATATGGGACCGTATACAAGCGCGAGGAAGCACAAAAAGCCAAACAAAAAGAAAAAGGTAGCGATAAAAGGAAGAGACAAACAAACCAACCCAAAAAATCCACATCCTAGGCATAGCCATAGAACCTAAAACAGAGCAATCTAACAAATTCGATATCCGTCTTTGGAACAAACCCACCCCATGTGAATAGCGATCGGATAACTAAAAGCTTTAGTCTCAACGGGGAAAAGATAGCGTCTTCAAAAATAATTATGTTCCTCTCTTTCCAGATAGCCCAGAATAAAAGTAGGCGCGGCTCTTCAAATGGCCTTTTAGCTTTTTTCCTATCAAGGAAGTGTATCTAGCTTTGGATTAAATCTTTAGCCAGGAAAGGGCAAGTCCTATCTTAAAAGTCTGCTTGGTGACCATGCCCAAATCTTAGTCATATCACCCCTTGCTGCTTTTTCACAAAAATACTTTCAGGAGTTAGGTTCAACTCATGTAGAGAAACAGTAGTATCCCTAACGACGTAGGCAAAACAATAGGGGTCAAGATGGTGTCTAAAATAAGACTTGTAATGCCCTTTTCTAGAACCTATTAGCACAGTTAGATTTTTTAAAACATGGCAGCCCTGGCCTTAAGGCATTATTTATGACCAAGGGCATTGGATAAAGAGGCATATTAGCCAAAGTGCTTTTAATGAGACTTACCCTCCCACCTTTGGAAATGTAACGTCTTTTACCGAGAAGATCTTTATTCAGAATAGGCAGATTTCTAATTCCCAAGCCTCTCTTTCCATTGTCAGAGTTCCTCTCATTAATATGCTTTTTCAGGAATATGTTATTGCAGTTTGGTCAACCTTTCATTGGCCCCCAAATTAATCTTTTTTATTGTTCAGGCAGCTTTTGATAAAATCTTTACCACGGCCAATTGAAGCAGGCTATATGAGTGTAATGTGACTTGCTGGAAATGTCCTTGCTTGTTGGCAAAGGCAAAGAAAGGTTCTGAAAAAGAGAGGGAGTAGAGAATGGAGAGTGCCTATCAAGACAGAAAAGAGAGAAAAAATAGGGAAAAAGAGATCACAGAGTGCCTCTCTTATGTTTGTTTTAGTGCCTTTAGGAGTTGACATGATACAGAAGTCTACTGAGTACCAAAGGGCAAGGATAGCCTAGTCAGCTTATGGACGTGGGAGGCAGCTTCAGGAGTCCACATTTCTATGGATCTCATCCTTGTCTGTAGCCTAGAGAGGTTCCTTGTAGGTTCTCTTTTTTCTGGTCTGGTCTGTGCCATAGCATCTTCACCTCCCATTTTACTGTTTTATTTTATTTCTTTTGGTAGTGTCTGTGTGTGTTTGTGGTGTGTGTTTTTGTTTTGTTTGTTTGTTTTTCTTACTCTCTTCTTTGTCTACTTGTGTGTCTTATGTATTACCTTCTGCATTCCCATTAAAAAATGAAACAATGAAGGAGAAACAGTTATATTCTCTTGAAAGATGGAGGGCTTTCTTGTTTGGCTTCATGAAGAGGTCTTTGCTATCTTTCTGGCTTTTGAGTATCTTTTTGTTATTTGAGGATGTTACGGTTGTAAGCTGACATCTGTTGGAACCCTGCCAGGATTGAGAGCGCTGTCAATTCAGAAGGTGCAAAGGAAGATCATGCCACCCTTGGCCGCCCGATCATGATCATGGCCATGATCACCTCCATCATCATCCTCATGATGAACATGACCCTGGTACATGGTAACTCTAAATATTTTTTCAGTATCCAGGCAATCAATGTGTTTTTACATGCTGCCTAGTTTTGGCTTCTTGATCTCAGCCACATTGTTTTGTAGCAATAATAATTTATATTTAGATTTCTTTTTACTTATCAAAAAAAAATTTATATTTAGATTTCTTTTCTTATGGCTTTTGATGCCCATGACTGATGGCATCCTGTTATCTGTTGACAAAGATTAGATAGTCCATGACAGCTAGTGGTTTCTGATTTTTTGCCTATTAGAATTTTTTGGATTCTCTCCTATATTTTTTACTCCGGTAAAGCTTGCTCTGATTTGTGTCATACACATACTAGATGCGCATATATGTCGATACTTAAATTTGTTGTTTCTTAACCTAGAACTAGACAATCTCAATGATTCCATAAAGGTTATGCAAAAGAAAATGATAAAATTCAACCAGTTGGAATGAAATAAATTTTTTTTTTTTGCTGCAAAAGAATATCCTCATGGCATTTTTTTTCCTGTGAGAATTTTTCAGAAATATAAAATAAGATTGTATCTATCTAATTATACTTCTAATCTTATGATAAACACAATTTGGATTTGTTTTCACATTTGGGAAATGTTAAAAGCATGATATTCATATTAAACCCAAATCTTACAAGCTTGAGCTTTTAGGAGAGTTGGTCGTTTAACATGGTATCGGTCTTAGCCCCCGGTTTGGTGGGGTTCTAGGTTTCGAGCCCACCTCAACACAATTTATTCCTATTTGGTAGTTTGAAAGTCAGGTGGAGGGGACTCTATTTGGTTGTTTGACTCTCATTGGTATGGATTACATGTGAGGTGGAGTATTAAGGCATGATATTCATATTAAACCCAAATCCTATAAGCTTGAGCTTTTAGGTTTAACATGAAACAAGCATAAATGCCTTAAAATAATCAATCATGCTACCTCAAGGACAATGATTTAATGGAAACTTGTATTTAGCATACTCACAAGATATGTCTGTCCTTGGTTTATACTCTCCCTGTGAAAATGCTTCTTGTCTTTCTCAGAGTTGAAGATGATGTAGTTGTAAAGAGAAAGGAATTCTCGTATTCATGGAATTACAATGTATGACTATACACCTATTTATACATGAAAGACGAGAATAGAAAAGTGTTGAGAATCATAGGATATTCTTTGGTTTATCTCCTTCCTTTCTTGTACATTAATTTCCTTCATTTTTGTATTTTTATTTGTTTCCTCTTTGTGTCTTCCTGACCTATATAAATACTTAGGACCTATACTGTATTTTAGTCACTAACTCATTCAATAAAGAAAAATATTATTTTCTTCTCTCATTTCACATGGTATCAGAACCATGGTTGGTTCTGGAGTGAGCCTTCTTTTCTGGCAGCCATCTTCTCCGATGGACCTTCTTAGTTAGATCTTCTTCGTCGGATCTTCTCTGTTGGACCTTCTCCGGCAAATCTCCTCCGTCGGACCATCTTTGGCTGCCATCTTTTCCGGCGGATTTCCTCGTCGAGATCTTCTAAAGACCAGAGGACCTTCAGATGGACACTTTTCGTCGGGCCTTACCGCGTGAGACCCTGCTCCATCGAGCCCTCTTAAGCCCAGGACCTCTTTTGGCGGGCTTCTCCCGAGTGAATACGTATGTAACGAAGCTTGATCGCGTATGACCTATATGCTCCATCTTGAGGGGGAGTGTTGAGAATCATAAGCTATTCTTTGGTTTATCTCCTTCCTTTCTTGTACATTAATTTCCTTTCTTTTTGTATTTTTATTTATTTCTTTTTTGTGTCTTCTTGACCTATATAAATAGGTAGGACCTATATTGTATTTTACTCACTAACTCATTTAATAAAGAAAAGTATTATTTTCTTCTCTCATTTCACAAAAAGGAAACAAAATAAAAAATGAAAAAGTAAAAGAATAACAAAGAATATTCTCTTGAATATTTACAATCTTGATACTCGGGTCAACTAGACACATATAAACTCATGTATATCTGCGGCCAAGGCACCTGGCTTTGTGAAAATGTCTGCTAGTTGGTCATTTGAATTGATAAAACTAGTAGCCACACATCCTGATACAATCTTCTCTCTAATGAAATGACAATCCACTTCAATGTGCTTGGTCCTCTCATTAAAGACAAGGTTGGATGCAATATGTAGGACTACTTGATTATCACAAATGAGCTTCATTTGTTCATCATTTCCCAATCATTGCTCCAGAAGAAGATGTTTCAGCCATATGAGTTCACATGTTGTCGAAGTCATAGCTCGATCTCGGCTTGACACTAGATTTAGCTACTTTCATCCACAGCTGTAACACACCTTGACCTAATGTTCCCTTTATGTAACAGAGGATACGAATCACGACATCTTAGTTGCTATCACATGGTGACTACAGGAACATTTTGATGGAGGAAGAGAGTGCAAGCTGTCTCAACTAGATGACGGTTCTTGCGCTCAACCACTCCATTTTGTTGAGGAGTGTAGGCGTAAGAAGACTGATGAAGAATCCCATGTGAGGATAAAAAGGAGGAGAAGGGTGCAGAAATGTATTCCAAGGCATTATCACTGTGTAAGATACAAGAGAAGTATTAAATTGAGTGCAAATTTAAGCAAAGAACTTTTGGAAAACAGAAAATAGCTAAGCTCGACTTTTTATTAGAAATAACCAAGTACATTGGGAATAATCATCGATAAAAGTAACAAAATACTAAAACCTTAAGATAGACGCAGTCCGAGAAGGACCCTAAACATCAGTATCACAGTATGGATAAGCTCAAAAGGAGACTTTGTTCGGTGATCTAAGCGCTTTGGGAATGAGACACAAGTATATTTCCTAGTGACGCAGAGCTCACACTCGTCGGGAACTGAGCTAGAAAAAGCAGGAACCATCTTAAAACTTGGAAATGTTGGATGGACGAACGATTGTGAATGAGAAGAGGCAATTTATGGAAGTCGCAATGGTGGAAGATGAGTAGATTGAGATGGAAAAGGTCTTGAAACTCACGTCCTATGCCAATTGTACTCCTCGTACTTTGGTTCTGCAAGATAAAAGAGGTATCAGAATAGGTAATCGAACAATTGAGATCATGAGTTAACTTACTAATGGAAATAACATTAAAGGGAGAATCACGCACTTAAAGGACAAAAGTAAGGAGGGAAGATGATGTGCCAAATCGATTCCTTTAGCTATGGTTTGAGATCCATTAGTTAAAGGAATCATGGGTAAAGGTGAAGTAATTATAAGGGAAGAAAATAGATCCTTATAACCAGAGAGATGATCAGAGGCTCTAGAATTGAGAATCCATGGATCAAGTGAGGAAGAATGTGGAAGACATCAAAGGCATTACTAGTCTAGGTAACAGATGCAACAAATGCAGATTTGGCTACGCTAGTGAGGCGGAGGTAATCCTCATACTCGTTGGGCGTAAGAATGATTCCCTGAGGTGTGTATGAGCTCCTTCAGGCGAAGCTCGAACTCTGAGTCTCAGGATGAGGAGGATTAGAAGATTGAGCCATATGAGCAGTGCGTGGAGGTCGGCCATGTAACTGATAGCAACAATTACAGGTGTGGCCAAGCTTGTTGCAGTATGTGTAATTCCTCGGTTACTGCTACGTCCACTTTGAGAGTCACTTCGAGAACTGGGTTGAGAAACCACCATAGAAGTATCTTGTGTATTCTCTCGGGCGGCTTTAAGGGTTGGGTTGTAGTCGGGAGGAATGGCGAGGGCGGCCGTGGAACCTCATGAGGTTGGGACAAATGGACGATGCATATCTGTTCCGGATAGTGTGGAGTCGATAAAAAGACGATAAGGTAAGTATCATAAAAGCTCGATTAGTCTTTGATTGTGAAGTCTCTATGTTAGTAGATTTCGGCATGATAGATAAAAATTCATCCTTAAGTGAAGACATCCGCTCAATATAAGTGGATAAATCCGTCTCATTATGTTTCAAATTAACAATGGATGAGATTATACGGTAGAGGGGCTTATTGTCATTCGTTTATAACTTTTTAGCCCGAGTCCAAGGCGTTTAGCAAGTTTAATAGGCCCTGAGATGTTGTAAGGTCTTGGCATCATAGATTGTCGTAGGATTTTAGACAATAGAGCATCAATTTTCCTCCATAGAGGACGTTCATCTTAGGGAATGTACGTCTTTTAAGGGTGGTGAGATGATCCTCATAACCTTGGCCAATAAATCATAATTCAACATAATCCGCCCGCGACAAATAAATCTCATTCCCAATTAGTTTGTCTAAGGTAATAATAGAAGTTTTGGACAAGATTGCAGAAAACCCCGAACCTTTAGCTGTCATGGTTGCCAATAATTGAAAAATTTTAGGTTTGAGAAGTCGGAAAATAACCTCCAGAACATAGATGAGGCTGATGAGCGTGAGGAGGGCTTGTTGCTATTGTTAGGTCTCGGAAAAAAAAAAAAAAAAAAATTCAGAAGAGGGTCGTCTGAGAGAAAAAGTCACTGTTGTAGGTACCATGGAGGAAAGCTAGGTGGGGAGGGATGACTGTCGACGGTCGGCAATCTTTGTGGTGAAGGCACATCATCGAAAAATGGCTCTCACATGCTCTCACGCTCTTACGCGTCAGTGCGTGAGAAATAGCTCTAACAAAAAGATTGGCGTGTGAGGGCGCGTTGTTGGTTGGTACCCAGAAATTCCTCCTTCAATGTGTAGATTAGAGATTACAGCGAGCACAGTGGGATGGTCTTCGGTCGGAGAGATGGGAGTCGCGAGAAAGTTAGGTCGTTAGTGAAGGGAGATTTCGATGTTGTTAGAGGCTTTTGAAGAGTTCCACAATGCAATTGATGTGACCGGAGTGAGACACGATCACTAGAAGGGTTACTTTGAGATTAACTACATGAAACTCAAAGAGCTAACCTTGAAATTTCCTCGATCTCCTTTTTAGCTTTGATCTGCGTGTAAAGAGAAATAGATTCTCTTATTCATTGAATTACAATACATGACTATATACCTATTTTATACATGAAGAGAAAATAGAAGAGGAAGGCATTAAATGTACGCTACTAAGTAAAAGTTCTAGCTTGTAGGATGTGGGTTTAATACAAATTGCTTCTTAACACCATCCTTCATGTGCATGTGGCCCCACACTTACACACGTGGAGAGTCAAACAAACCACAAAGTTCACTATAGACTTTTAAATACACAAATGTGGATTAAATATTCAATTTGCAGAGAGGTGGTTCGAACCTAGGATCTTTTGTCAAACCAAGCTCTGATACCATGCTAAATGATCAACTCTCTTGAAAGCTCAAACTTGTAGGATTTGGGTTTAATATTTAATATCATAGTTTTTAATGAAGTTGCAAAATTAAAAATGAAAAAGAAAAAAGAATAACAGCAATATTTTATAGAAAAATTTATGATAGTCAACAGTAGTATTGTTTCAAAACACATTAGACTCGGGGCCTTTGAAATTGTACTAGTTTCACCCAGCAACCTCAATTTATTATCTTGTTCTCTGATTTGTTCTGCCCCACTTCTGTCGTTGTCCAACACAAGTCACACACCTACTATAAACTAATCAATTTCCAACTTCTGTAGTTCCTGCATTCTATTAATTTTAACATTTGTTAGCCGTCTTGTTATTATTCTGCTTATAAATGAAGTACAATTTTGAGAAATTTGTTACCTGGGAGAAAAAATAGATTTAATTTATTTTCTGCTTGTATTCTAGATAGATTACTGAATCTCCATGCACTCCGAACGGTACTTAGAGCATCTGGGCAGCTGTACTATTTTGTCTTTATAAACAAAATAAAAGATTGGAGTTATTCAGAGCTCATATAAGAAATAAATTAGACAGATGAACTCATTGCTCATAATCCTACTGAGTGCTTGATTTGTCACTTCATTTGATGTTGAAAAGTTGAAACAATGTTTGCCTATGAAACAAAAAGTAAGAAACTCCAAATCTGGGTTTCACTCTTGAGACCATTGCATTTTAATCTTCATTTGTGATATAATATCTGTGGATTGTTACTCGATAACCGTTTCTGATTATCATGATGCAAGAAAATTCAAGCTCTACATAAAGAAAGTATAGTATGCTAAATATGTAGTCTGTTGTTGGGAATCTTGGTTCAACAAATTTATGGCTCTACTTGGTGGATGACAGTAATAAAGTAATATTGATGATTTCAACATTGACATGAACACGATGACTCATCATTCTATGACCACACCCCATGACCCTGGTGTTTCTTCAGTTAGCATAGTTTGTGAAGGAGCTTGACCTGAGAAGGTTTGTTTTAGCGTTTTTGCTGGCAGTTTATATGCAAGTTTCTTCATAACTGCATCTACAAATTCTGGTCATTTTTTTAAATATCTTTTACCAGACCTGTATGATTTTTTGAATGATGGGTAAGCATTTATTCCTTTGCTGTGGAAGCTCCTTTGAGGAGGCATATTTTCCAACTCAGATTTTATTCTCCTCAGGACATATAATATTGATAATGTTGAACTTATGAACTGGTTCCTTATTATTATACTATTTTTGTTTTCAGGCTAACATGTGGTTAGGTACATTGTTGTTGGAACGTAGCGAAGATATATATCGGATGAAAGGTCTACTTTCTGTGCAGGGTATGGATGAGAGGTTTGTCTTTCAGGTGAGTTTGATGGCTTATATCTTGGTCTTGTTGGTATCTGAAAATTCTTGGTTCTGGATGGCTCAAAATGATCTGATTTGTCTTATATCAAGTCACGTTCTCTTCCAAGTTGAATGGAATGACAGCTTTATTGTTGTTACTGCATTATACTAAATCATACATATTTCTCTGGATGAACCAGTAGCCTTAAGATGACACACTAGAAATTGTACTGAACTTTTTTCAAAGGATAATAATCAAATTAAACTGATATCATCGATCAAAAGGGTGGGGTCTGTTTCAACTTCTTTGCTTGTATGCACAATCTTTTGTAAAAATTTAGGCTGTGATGTCTTAGTTTACATCAAACCGATGCTGGTTTTATCTTTCTCCATTCCTCTTATAGGGGCATCAATTTTTGGTCATGAGTTTTAGTTCCAAATTCTAGGTAGGCATGTATTCTTATGTGTATTGTGTGTCACCTTCACTGTTCCAAGGTCTTATTTTTCATAATTTCTCCCATATATGGAAAAAAACTAGATGTTAATGATAGGGCCTCAAGCTCACTTGGAGAGCCAACCCAAAAAGATTGAAGCTTATTAGGTGGGAAAATCACCAAGTTTGGTACCACTCACGCTTTTGTGTGTCCGATGTGATATCGTATCATTCCATACCCTTTAGGAAACCGGGACGTCCACGCACAAAGATTCACTTTGGGGTGGTTCACACTCCTAACATTCACCCGATCCACCTTAGATACCGGTGTAGTTTTCCAGGTAGCCCTTTCCGCATGCATCGGCCTCAATGAAAGTACTAATGATAGGGCCTCAAGCCCAATCAAAGAGCCAAATCCAAAAGATTGACCTATTAGGTGGGAGAACACATCAAGCTTAAGTACCACTCCACACTCTTGTGTGGAACCGATGTGGGATCGTATCGGTTAACTAAAAGTTTTTTTTTTAAAATATTGATTCATCTTCTTGTTCGAATGAGAATTCTCTAATATTTATTATAAGAACAAATTTATCTTTCAATATTTCATTTGTGGTTTGATAAGTATGTACCTTCTTTATGTAGAAAGCCACCTCTCCCTCCCTCTCTTCCTCTCCCTAAATTTTACAATCAACCTTAACCTTAAAGTTCATTTTAAATAATTAATACAATAGTTATTTTAACACAAGAATTTAAAATTTGATATTCTCGTAAAAGGTGTATGTGTATATTTCATTATATCATAGTATTGCATAGCATGTATCATGTCTCTGATGTGTCCTAAGATATAAGAAGCAAACAAGTACAGTTTTCCATAATAAATGTGTGACACTTTTGTATTTTATCATGTGTTCCGTGTTGTATATCATATCAAAGGGTTTTAACAGCTATATCTCTCACCGTTCCACTTCAAAAATTAGTGATTTTATTAATAGTCTCTGTAACTCAATCCAGTGTATTTAGCACAAAGTGCTGTATAGATCATACATGCCTAACATCCCTCTTTATGGGAGTTATGTGAAGTATTGCAAACTGTTACCAAACCACCTCTAACATAGGAGTAGCTGTTTTATTGTCTAAAAATATACCAACTCCTGAGCATTTGGAATGTACTTGAAATATCTCTTGAAACTTTGCCAATGTTCCCCCAAGCTAAGGTCTCATGATCAAGGGCAGATCTGTTTTGGTTTTGGCAATTTTCTTGTTGACCCTTTTTTTACCCTTGAAGTTGGTTTGGGTTTCGTATCTTCTTTTTGGTATTTTCTAATTTGATTAGATCTTATCACAAGTTATTTAACTACAAAGTTTGTAAAAGATAGCCGTGTCCTTTTGATCATAACTCAACACCTAGTATTTGTCTTTGGTATCTATGATGCAATTTACGGTGATTTAGTTACATAAACACTTCGAAATATGTGAAGAACTTGCATAGAATAAGATTATGTAACTGACAAGTATGTCAATGAAGGAACGAAAAAACAAACCCTTATTTTATTGTAAGCTTAGACTTGAAACGGACTGATTCTATCCTAGTCATTACCTCGCGTTTAAGGCATGACTCTAGTGGTAGAGGATAGGTGAGGGTTTGTGGGAAGTTATAGTTTTAAGTCACAAAACTAGGAGTCCAAAAAAATCTGCTGACCATTGAAAACCTATAATTAGGGGATGGCAATAGCCGGGTTGTTTTAGGTTCCGCCTGTTTTTAAATACGGGACATGTGTGGTTTAAGTGTAATCGGGTTTTTTTCCAAACCCGATGGTCTTGCACATATGTCCCTGTCTCGCCTTGCCTCGATTATTTAAAAAAAAAGCTATTATAATTATTTTATTTTATTTTTATTTTGTATTAATATAAACAATAATAAAAAAAAATATTTTTCAATAAAATAATTTATAAAAAATTATCATTTTTTATGAAATATATTAATTTTAATATAATAAAAATGAAAAACAAATAAAACTAAAACTAAAAACAAAAGCTAAACGTGAGTGTATGAATTCTTCCCATACTGCAATCCGCCCACCCGCTATTTTTGTGTTACCTGAGCATGGGAAATGATTTAAATAAACGTGGGATGGGTTGGGATGGCCGTCTGCCATCCCTATTATTATAGACATCTTGATGACCGGCATCATGCCAAATGAAATATTTAAATTTTTTTTTTTTTTTTTTGGATAACCGTGAATGTCTGGCATATGCCGAACGAAATCTTGATGGATGCTAGTGTTAGATCTTTTTTTTTTTATGGCTCAGCCATGGCTAATTCTTGAATGGACATAATAAAAATTCAAGCAGTTGTGTTAGTCCAGAAAGAGTGAAAGCAATTTCATGTTCCCCGATGAATGTTTCCTTTAGTTTCTTACTACTTTCTTAGGCTGCTCTTGATATTTCCATTTTTAGGTTACATGCACTAATAGATACTTATTCAAGTATGGAACATTATTGTTTTGTGTTTCAACGTGTGGGTTTATTCTATGTAAGGATAGGGAGTTCATGACATATTCCAGCCACTGATATATTATGGGGCCTAGAGAACCAAGAATAAACAAGAGATTGGTGTTCATAGGGAAGAACTTGGATGGAAAGGAATTAGAAGAGGGTTTTAAAGCTTGTTTACTGTGAAAATGTTCAAAGAGTTCATCTGTCAACATCCTTTTTTACAGATATCCTCCATTAATCAGCTTGTGGGGTCTCTCTGTTTTTGACAGTTGAAGACTGGAGTAATTACTTTTGACAAAGTGATAAATGATGGGAGCTTAAGGAAAATCATCAAGTAATAATACCACATTTTGTTGTGTCTACGAAGAACATGCATTTTATGGTTTCCTAATCAGGGATTCATAGAGTGATAGCCTTACAGCCTTCTTGTAAACATCAATAGACATTTTCAATTTTTTTTTTTAAAATTACTTTTGTGTAGCTAGCTGAATTCAGATATGTCAATGAATCTCTGGGTTGAGATCCTAGTTTCAGGGACCCTTAGCATATTATTCATCTTTTTTCAACTCATGACAGTGTTTTCTCTGAGTCAGCTTGTCAAGATGCTCTTTCAGCATGTTCTTTACTTTATGATTTTCTCATGTTTAGTTTCATGTGAAACAAATAGAAGATAACTAAATATGTTTTATTTTTTGTTATCTTATTATGGATTTATTTTTATGGGGATTTATCTGTGATGTATTAAAAAGATTCTGATCAATCGAAGATATCATATTATATTGTCAAGATATCAAAACTGGTATTATGTATATTATAATTAAGTATATTATCAAATTTATAATATTTATGTCGATTTATTATGTTATTAATTGGGATATTATTTCATCATTTATGATATTTAATAATTTATATCTTAGATCTATAAATCTTTTGTCAGTTTGAATCAATAAAATTATTTTTTTCAAAAAAAAAAAAAAAAACTAGAAACAAGTTAAAATGAAAAAGTCAAAATTTTCTATGAAAATAAAAAGAAAATGTATTTTTTTACTAAACACCGATTTGTTGATTCATTTCATCACAAAAGAGGAATGAAAGAAAAAAAAAAAAACTATTATATTTATTTTATTGAGAAAATAAGAATCTTATTTGTTGTAGGTCAATTTTGTTAAGCATGCAAACGAAATGATGAAATTCAAAACAATGATTTACGTGGATCGATGATTTGTGTCACAGTAGGTGTTTCGAAATCAACAAAATTTATATCTTAAATTCCTCTTACTGTCGTAGCAAAGCTTATCGCAGTGATGTACCGGCCTAACCTCACGGGTTCTTCGCAATAAACGATTTATAGTGAAGGTCAAAATTATGAATTTGGTTTGATTTTTATTTGGTAAAACAAGAAGGGGTATTGTTTGGAAAATTGAAATTTAATATAATAAAATATAAAAGAAGTATCCTTGAAGCCGCCGTGTCATTTCTGATTCGTAATTTCCAAAGACATCGGGAGGTGGTTCTCGTTCATTTCCTCGTCAGGAGGATGACCTATAGTTATTTCCCGTAATCGGATATCTCATTTAAATTTTTCTTAAAAACTAAAACCCCATGCATTTTCCTTTTGAAAAACAAGATTTATCGAGTATAAATGCTCCCCAGCAGCTGAATACACATCCATAAATCCATCTACAAAGGACAACAGGGGGGTAAATCACCGAATCTCAGCCGATCTAAAGAATAAGCATCCATTGAACCCTAAAAGATTGCCAAATACTGGTCCATCAAGGTACATTTAAGAGATTTAAACCTAGATTGAGAGAAATAGAACATAAATACCCATAAATGTGTGCGTTAAAAACAGAGAATTGTGAGTTACCTTCAAACCTTAGCCAACAGCCCTCCTCTTCAACGAGAAAAGTGGTTTAGCCAACCATCCTTTGAGTTGTCATCCTCAAAGGAGTGTTTGGTAGCCGAGAAAGAGAGAGAAAAGAAAAGAAAATGGGAGAAAAGGAAAGTAGCGGGAAAAACTCCCGCCCAGGATTTTATTAATGGAGAAGATATATTTGATACAGCCAGTTCCTGGGCTTTTATAGCCAAACCCTTTACAAATTATCAAAAACCAAAACTAAAAGCTATTACAAGGGACAAATTTGGAAGAAAAACCAAAAAGGGCACAACATGGTTTCAAAATGTCAAAAGCAGTGGATGGAAGAATAGCAGAGACATGAATAAAGGTCGCAAGATGAAAAATTTTGCAGATGAATGGGCTGCAGCCATAAAATTCTCGCACCTTGTCAAATTTCTTGCGTACCCACTTAGCATTTTACGCCTTTCTTTCCTTTCCAGATATGATCTGCAATGTTGAGTTTGACTCGAATTCATCGTGCTTGGATTGACTCAACAATTTTGGCATAAATAACTTGTAAAAACTGTAAAATTTGCCACAAAATACGATCAGTAGCATAGCCGGGATCTTAATGTGCCAATTGGGTTAATTATGCTGATTAGTACACAAAAAGTACTCAAAACATGTAATAAACATGGTTCAAAATAACACTTTTTGAGCACTAATCAATCGGCTTTGTGAAGCCTACATCCATGGAGGAAAAAAGGTTGTTTGTTTTCTTTGATGTCACGGGCTCATAAAACATTCCTCAATACATACAGAATACAATCACAAAAAAAGAAGGAAAGAAATCCTCCACAATTACTCAACAAAACTGAATATTTTTTGAATGTCAATAATGATCTTCTTGGCATGAATTTGGGAAGTCCATCAATAGCCAACGGTCGAATAGAGAAAGTGATCTTTCTTTTTCTTCTCAAAGTTGATTTTAACATTCCAGGGGAGTATAGATATCTATAATGCCAACGTAAATGAGAATGGAAAGCCGCTTAACCAAATGGTTTGGTTAATATATCGGCAACTTGAAGGTGATAAGGGAGGAAGCATGTTGATATTTCTGTATTGCTTGAATCTTCTCTCTTACTCAATATGTTTAGTCCGCTCATTAAAGACCGAGTTTGTTGTTATATGTAAGGCTACTTAATTATCACAATATAATTGTGTCGCATCTAAATTGGTTACTTGCATATCTTCAATGTGGTATATCATAAGAAAATCTGTTTCGGGATATCGTGTCTTCTCACACCTCAATATATATTGAAGACTAAAAGCAAATCATCATCTCTCGTACAATAAACTACCTTAGCTTGAATCGGTTGTGGATTTGGGGTAACCCACGCACAGTCTGTCAACCCAAGACCTAGTGTTTCAGGTTTAAGCCCATGGAAGTTAAAACAAACATGTTAAGAGTGGAGCGTATAAAAAAACATGATGAACTATGAAGGGATTTTCTTTGTGGAAGATATAAATTATGGGGGGTGGCTTAGCACTTCTATGGAAGGAGTGTAATCAAACAAGAAGGGAAGAATGGAGGAATCAATTCCTTGTTTTTTTCCATTGATCTAATCATATATAAACACAAGAGCTTGATATAAACAATTGGAAAGGTTAATCTAACATTCCCAATTAGTTTCACAACCTAAAAGTAGAGTATATATATTTACATCTTATAAAACTCTCCCTAAAGTTGGAGCATAGATGTTAATCATGTCCAACTTGTTACATAGATAACTTGCCTGATCTCCACTTAGGGTTTTTTTTTAAGATATCACCCAGCTGTTTTTCAGTAATTACATATACTGTAGAGATCAATCCAAGTTGTATTTTCTCAAGAACGAAATGACAATCTATCTCAGTATAGTTACTCCGCTCATGAAATACAAGATTAATGAATGCGGAGAACAACTTGACATACATCGTAGCTTTATTATCGTAGTTGGTGAAATCCACACATTTGCCACGATTGTGCTATTGCGTTGTATTCAGATTTTCCACTTGAACGAGAAACCATACTTTGTTTCTTACTCTTTCATAAGACTAGATATCCTCCAACGAATACATAACCCGAACCTCCTGTCCTCCTTAGATTTTGCCATATTAGCATCCATGAAATACTCAATTGTGTTATGCCCATGATTACTATATAAAATATTCATTCCGGGCAATTCTATAATTGCCTAATGATTAGTTATTGGAGAGATTACGATAAATTACAACACTCGACCGCTGTAATAGGATGTGTTACTCAGAAGGTAATTCAAATTTTCCTCAACTAGCCTTTTATATCTCTTGCGCTCCAAACACCTGCCTTCTAGTAAGATGCTTGGTCTATTAGGGAACTACATGGCTTTGCCTCTTTAATTTCCTGCTTCAAACAAACAGATCTAATACATATTTCGTTTCAGATAAGATTTTACGCCATTTCCTCATAACTTCAATGCTCAAGAAATACTTTAGAAGCCCGAAGTTCTTTGTGTGGAAGGATCACAAAAGCATAGAATCTCAAGGCTGCTAGACATAAAAGAGGTAAAAAGTCATTGTTTTAAGTGTTTGAATGAGGAAGTCAGGCTAGAGAGGATTTATCTCATGTAAAATCAAGACATGATTTCCAAAGTATAAATTAATATTCCAAAAGGTTGGATTTCAGGGAAACAAAGAAAGAAGATCAAGGACGTCTCAATATAAAAAAAAGACTGAAGTTCTGTGATTTAACGTATATATGTTTTCTAGATAAGATTGTATGATCAAAGATATTACGTTATTTACTTTCATTTTAGCTTGTTTAATTTTTATTTACTTTCCTTAAAGCATGTATGTGGCTAGTAGTAAACCAACTAAAGTCCATCGTATTTAAGTCGTTTCATTCTTTCTAGTTTTATGTGTGGATTTTAGGTTAAAAATTGCAATAGATATTTCATTTTTATTTCCTTTCTAATTTGTAGCCTATAAAAAGGCATGTTTACAATGTAATAATATACAAGATTATGGATTAAAAGTTGTGATAGTCTTCTTCTCCCTTGGTTCTTCAAAGAACCTTTGAACTTGTCGGAATTTTCCATGGTGTTCATCCTATTAACTTATCAATCAACCCCTCCATAGTTTATTGTGGCGTCTTCATTGTCCCACCAACTTATCAATCAATCATTCCACAATTCGAACCTAACTGTAGAACGATTTGAGAGACTATCATGTTGCGTGGCTGGGTGCTAGTCCATGACGCATCTTTACATCAAATTGTATCAAAGATAGCTTCTCATCAGTTTTCTTATCTTTTAAAGTTTTAGTTTTCAAAAAAAAATTCAAAAAAGGAAAAAAAAAAAATAGAAGAAGAATCCTTTAGATGTCAATGAAGATTGGAGGACAGATCTTTTTTTTCAAAATGAGAAAAATGATGCAAAATCAAGACATGACATTAAAGCATGCAATTAATGTTCCAAAAGGGTGTGTTTTATAAAGACAACGAAGAATATCAAAGACGCACTCATTAATGTTGATCAAGCTCTGTAAGCAACTGCAGACGATGGTGATGTTTTCTATATCAAATAAAGATTGGCCAGACATCGACCCTTCCTTTATTTATTTATTTTTTATTTACTTTCTTTAGGCATGTATGACTAGCAATGAAGCCAACTAAAATCCAGCCTATTTAGGTTTGTTTCCTTTTCTAGTTTTAGGTGTGATTTAGGTTAAAGACATGTTTACAATGTAATAATACACAAGATTATGGATTAAACATTGTGAGTCTTCTCCTCCCTTGGTTCTTCAAAGAACCATTGAACTTATCGAAATTTTTCATGGCATTTATCTTATTGACTTATCAATCAACCTCTCCATAGTTGATTATGTCATTTTCACCATCTATCGACTTATCAATCAATCATTCCATAGTTGGTTGTGGTGTTTTCATTGTCATATCGACTTATCAATCAATCATTCTATAATTGATTATGACGTCTTCACTTTCCCCCTTCGAACCTAATCGTAGAATGGTCCAAGAGATCATTCTCATGTTAAAAACACCCTCGAACATACCATAGTAGCTTTCGACCATTATGCTGTAATTAAAAGTAAAAGTATATTTATTCGAAATAAAAAAAAATAAAATAAAATAAGCAAGAACATGGAATTAATACAATAGTTAAGGGTAAATTAATAATTTACCAATTCAGGACCTAAGGGTCATAATTTAATAAGTTCATATGCCAAAGTAGGAATATGCATAAGTTAAATCAAGAGTAATAGAATCGTGGCTGACCAAAGGGCATGTTGAGCCATATTGTAATAAATAATAAGAAATCGTGGAAGAGACAAGTGGGTTTAAAGGAAAGAGGAGGAAAGTTTCCCTTTGATTGGAAAGTGAAATGGGCGGTGATAAGACCAAAATAAATATCTCATTTGTCTCGGGAGAGAGGGAAGAGAAGAGAAAGGAAGAAGAAGAATAATAAATAAGGAAGAGAAAAGAAAAGAAGAAAGAAGGAAAAAGAAAAGAGAAGATCACAAAAAAGGATAAACTAAGGATTTTGTGTAGAAAAGTATGTGGATACATGTCTTCGTTGTATGGGACTTGTTAAGTTCCGATAAAAGTATCGATGTTTGTACAATAGTATGGGTTTGTATAGTTCGGTATAAAAGTATAGATACATGGGGTTGGAACCCTCTATCTCGTATGAGCCATGGGTTTGGAAACCCCAATCTCATTTCTGTTAGTTGAGCTCAGAAGAGTTCTAAGGTCTTATGTGTGTGTTTTGGAAAGGGTCTACTAAAAGTAGAACCAAGTAAAACCTTCCCAGATTTTGATCCCATGACAGCTTAATTCGAACTTTCAGTAAGAATAAAGGAATTTGGGGCGAGTCCTAGTAATTGTACCCACATCAACAACTGATGTTAGGCTTTTAAATCTCTAACTTGGTCTATGTAGACTAAGCTAGTCCTTTTAATGGTGGGTCACCAAACAACTGGCCTGGCCGCTCCCGCCACCTTGGGGTCAACTAGCCTGACCTAACTTGGCTGAGTAAGAAATAAAGGCACTGGGCAAGAAGTCCTTCCGTAATGGGGCCGCATCAACGCAACGATGCTAGCCAATCTCTCAATTCACCCTGTACTGCTATGGCCTTTTACTCTCGAACAAATGGGGTGAGAGGTCACCCATAGAGGTCGCTCCAACGAGGCCGCCAGGGACCTTCATGCAGGCTCAAGACACTCATGCAAAGAGAGGTCAAGACACCATGCAACAGGTCACAGGGACCATGCAAGAGGTCACAGACTATGGGCAGAGGTTGGGGCACACCTACGCAAACAGATTAGTACACTCATGTCAGAGTCACAGATCTCATCCCCAGAGGTTCAAGAGTATCTCACCAGAGAGCTCAACAGCCTGGCAGTTTCAGCTCGCCACAAGAGCCACTGTCTCAGAGCTCGGGCCATCCCCGAAGAGCTTCACCACATGAAGAGCTCACCATTCCGTGAGCTCCGCCGCCCAACTTCACAAAGTTAGCCCACAGATTTCGACTACATATGACCCCAACTCTAAGGTCATAACTTCTCCGTCCGAACTGATTCTAGTTGTTCTCGACTCTAGTGAAAGCCCATCGAGTCAAGAATCCATTAATATGCCCGAGGAAGATATTAGATGTCTGACCGAGGTGATAGATAGAGCTCTGGCTCCAATGTGCTGGGCCCCGCCGGGCCTGTGTCACACAGTTGTACTACGCATGTGACCTCTAACTTCTAAGGTCATAACTTCTCCATCGAACTCCTAACATCTCGAATGTTCTCGGACTCTGTGGAAAGCCCATGGAGTCAATAATCCATCATCCATATGCCCTCGAGGAAGATATTAGATACCGATCGGTGTGTTAGATCGAGTCGGTTTAGGTCGTCGCCGTTACCAGTCACTGTTCGGGTTGACTACATGACCTCCAACTCTAAGGTCATATCTCCTTCGTCAACTGACAAAGGTTTCACTCTGCCAAAAGTTTCACGAAATGCCATCACATTCATATGCCTCGAGGAAGATATTAGATGTCGACCGGTGCGATGGATGTATCGCCCGCACAGCCAGCTCGCCATCAGCCGCCTCGTCTGTGCTGACTACATATGACCTCCAACTCGGCCAGCCATAACTCCTTCGCCCGAACTCCGACCAGCGGCTCTCGACCTCGCGAAAGTTCCATCAGCCAAGCATCACATTCATATGCCCGAGGAGGATGACAGGGCATCGTCGAGGCGCAGAATCAGCTCACCGAGGTCGTCAGCTCAGTCTGGGCCAGATTTGACTACGATGACCTCCAACTTCTAAGGCCTAACTCCTTCATCCGAACTCCGACTGGGGTGTTCTCGACTCTATGGAAAGCCTATCGAGTCAAGAATACATTTATATGCCCGAGGAGATCTTCAGTAGATGCCGTAGATCGGTGTGCTGTAATCTAGTCTAATCGAAATTGAATTGTTTTACTGGCGTGTACTAATCTCGTCAAGATAATTGGGACAATGATAAGAAAAAAGATAGATATGAACAAGAAATAGCAATATAAGTAGATTTGATATTTAAAGGAATATAGAAGAAAAGAATAAAATGATAAGCTCAGAGAACACGTATAATAGTATGATTGCCTAAGACAGGATATTGAATGACAAGACATATATGATCGTTGCTTCGCACTCAAGCAGCCGCACGACGCTCTCTCGACGCGTGGCTAAAAGACGTACATGATCGGGCTTTGGCACATACATGACTAGTGTCAGACCGCTTAGCTGCCACTCTACATGCGGCGTGCAACGCCTCTGCTCAATCAGATCGTACTGCATATATTTGTACCGAGTCTCGTTCATTCTTTATCTCCGGTCCAAGCAAGCAAATGTTTATATATGTGTATTTGAATAAGAAATGATAAAAAGATAAATAGTTTGGACATGAAGGGTACCTAAGGGTATTAAAGAAGAAGTCTAGGTTCTGCACTCCTAGCTGAGATAGAAATTGTACCGATAAAGCACAAGTAAAACGTACAAGTATTTAAATGTATAGGTATATGTCATCATAAGATATGAATGTATAATAAAGTTATTAAGAAGATATAAGTTTACCATATATAGCATGTTACCGCGAATGAGTACATGTACACGAATGATAAGCATATATGAATATAAGAAAGAGTAAATGCATGCATGATAAAAATATAGGAATATATGTATTATAGAGAAATATGAGAACCGTGAATATATATGAAGCTCTGAGATATGAGAAGCAGTCTGATTAAAAAGTAATGATAGTATATATTGCATAAGCAATCATGATAACAATAGTTATTCATGTTTATGAGATATGTCTGAAAATGTAATAAACGGATTGCCTATGTCGGCCAGAGTAGGGATAGATTGGCGTGCGGAGTAGGAAGAATAAGTGCAGCGTACAAGTTCTATTATGATATCGAGGCCAGTTTGGGTCGATGATATAGATCCAGTTTGGATCGGTGGCCCAGAAAGAGATCCTCACTTCCTTGTATCGTGCCTTTATAAGATGATCATTGTCTCGTCTGATGATAGCAGCCTCGGGCTATGATAAGACCGTTATTTCGTACAGTGAGTACAACGCCTCGGGCACGATATCTGCATTTGTTTCGTATGGTGAGTCTGACGGCTGGGCCACTTATAGGTTCCTTATCCATGCTTTTTGGTATTCTGAGGGCATGAAACATAAAATAAATGATTTGAATATGACATGTGGAAAGATATGATATGATATGAGAAAGCTTGTAAATTCTTATGTGATGATAAGTTCTGTAACATGAGATTATATGATCTGACGTTATATATGAAAATGTATAAGAATGCAAAATGATATGAAAAGCTAATATGAAAGAGAAAGTAATATGAAAAGTAGAACAGGAAAATAGTATATGAAATGAGTACATGAACCTGATGCACATACTTGATCACGTAGACTGATAATTGAAAACGATGCATGATGTGAGTCTACGTGATAACAATACATGAAAGCGATTACATGATGTGATTACATGATAACAATACATGAAAACAGTACATGAAAATAGAACATAACAAATGGTATATAGTATATAACCATGAAAGTAATATATGTATAAGATATGACATGCATAGAATAAGATATGTAATATGAACCATTAGAAAGATAATAGATCAAATGATAAGTACTAGAATAAGAAATATATGATATATGAATATATGATAGACATACCTGAATGAATAAATGGAACATGCTATGAACACATGATGGAAATGCATAAGTGCTAAGAACAATAGAGATAAGTAAAAGATGACAAAGCACAAGAATACAGTAAAAGTATAGATAGGAGATGTGTCAAAGACAGAAAACATGTAACGGAAAAGATTGATATGTAATAGGAATGTAAAGATGATAAGTAACCAAAAGTTATATGAATATGTATAGATATATGAAATGCATGTGTAAGCTTGAGATGGTCACCACTGGTGGTTGTCCATGCTTATGTTACATAGCGTAAAGCTTAGCGGGTGTTGTCAGGTGTAGGTGCAGGCGAAGACAATGATAGGAATGGGGCGTCGCCCGGTAGTGAATATTTCGAGATGGTATACGCCTTGTAGCGATCACGATGATTTGTATTAGAAAAGAAAAATTGTACATGTATAAGTAAATGAGACTCGGTATATGTATATAGATGTTGAGGGACGCCACTCGGAGTGGTAGTTGCTTTATATATGAAAATGATTTTTGTTATTACGAAGTGTTGTATAACCCAGCGGTGAGTTCGAACACGAGAAAGAGCAATTGATGAGTCCCGATTATATAGTCTCGCGCCGGTTCGGTTTGGATCAGCCATGCGGGTCGGTGGGAATGAGGCGTGACATGTTGTGTCAACCCATGGCGACCTTGCATCATGGTTGACGACTTGCGATGCCGGAAGAGGAGGCGCATCGCCAGAGGATGGCCCACACGCCCTCACGCGTCAGCATGTGGGGAACATGGCGGATTTGCTCAGACGACGTGTGTGACTCACACGCGCATTTTCCGGCCATCAGACTTGGTGGTGAGGGTCCTTTGGGTAGGCGCCTTCTGTGGGTGATGTAGCCTTTCTGCCCGGAGGCTTGTGTGTTTCAAAAAACACCCCTTATGCCTCTAGGGTTGTGCAGATTCCTCGAAAATTTTGCCTTTTCTTAGAAAATTCAAGCTGAGCTTTGATCTTACATGTAATCAAACAGGAAGGGAAGAATGGAAGAATCAATTCCTTGTTTTTTTCTATTGATCTAATCATGTATAAATACAAGAGCTTGATATATACAATTATAAGGTCAATCTAACATTCCTAATTAGTTTCACAACCTACAAGTAATGTATATATTTACATTCTATAACAAGGAGAAAGAAACAATAAACTTGCTAGGTTACTCTAGAAACCATATAGACATGGAGATCCAAGTATCGAACTTACAACCCTAAGATTTATTGTCTTCTATGGCCATCCCGAATGTCACCGTAGGAGGGAGTCATGGTAGCTAATGAGAACGATGAGTAAGGGTGACCTTCCTTGGTGTTGCATGGGGGACTTCAACGACATGCTATCCCAAGCTGAGAAGAGAGGTAAGGTTAAACTTCCCTTGTCCCTTATTAAATACTTTAGGGAGGCTGTGGAGGATTGTAAGCTAAAAGAAGTTTGCATGGATGGATACCCAAACCCTTACTCCCTTAGTACCCCCTGGTTATGGCATAACAAGAAGCTTATTGGAAGAACATTAGATTAAAGAGGGAGACATGATGAACATAAAGTTCTTTCACAGATACGCCTTAAATAGAAGAAGGAAGAACATCTTAATACATTCTTGAGCTGCGAGGCTAAACCGATCCTAAGGAATGTAAAAGAGAGGGTGACTAACTTTCAAAATTAGTTTCTCTTAACCTAGTCCAAAGCATAAGAGATAAAAGATTTGATCTTCTCAATGCATCCGTATAAATCCTCAGGACCTGACCGTATAAAGGATACGTGCTAGAACATGCTAAACAATGGATGTTTGCCAATAGATTGGAATGCCACTTCCATCGTCCTAATACCAGAGAAGGAGAGAATAGAAAAAATCTCCTTCACAAAGAAGAAAATGATAGGGTTTGGGTTTGTCATTAGTTATAATCTGGCCAGACTAAAGCTGAACGAGTGGGATGCATGCATGGTTCAATGAAAGACCTAGATCCCGATTGCCCAAGTGCTAAGCTATAGAGAAGCGCTACAATGGTTGAAGAATAAACACTCTGAGAAGGTTAACATTGAATCCAATAGTTTCACTACCTTCGATAGTAAACAACTTTTCTTGTCACATCCCTCACATTGGATAGGAGAAAAACTTCACGACGCTATACAAGTATAAGCTTCTCTCAACTTAGTAGACGCGTTTTAAAGCTGTGAGGGCTCCTTGGTCCCAAAATGGACAATATCTATATGATTGAGTCGGGTCATTATAAATAGTATTAGAACCGATACAACTTTTCTTGTCACATCCCTCATTGGATAGGAGAAAAACTTCATGACGCTATATAAGTATAAAGAACCTGCTTAGCTTGGTAGGCCAGCGTTTTAAAGTTGTGAGAACCATTAGAATTAAAAGTGAATGATATACACATGATTGGTAGAACAGTTATAAGTAAGGTATGAGAACCGTCACGACGATGAAATTATTCAGTTTGGCCACAGTAGGGAGTGTTTGTCTAGTTTGACCTATAATCCCATGTATTCTCTTGAGGATATTGTATATACATGAGGGGTGTTTATAACATTTCACATCGGATAAGAGATAAACTTCCTGATACTATACAAGTATAGTCTTCTTTTAACTTAGTAGATGCGTTTTAAAACCGTGAGAACCTCTTGATCCCAAAATGGACAATATCTACATGATTGAGTCGGATCGTTACACTTCCTATTATATCAGACTTGTAGAACTGGTTATACGGGACTGTAAAGCTCTTCTAATGGATAACACACCAATGGTTTCCTCGTATTTGTTTGTTGGTCAGCCAGTGAACTAAGCCGCCCATCTTCTAGGAAAGGCAGCAAGCTCTATATAAGTCTGGCCAAGGAGAGTGGTTTTAGAACCCCCTCATATTCTTTCAAACGTAATTGCCAAGGATTTGATCTAATAAAACATAACTCATTTTCTGTCAAAAAAGAAAAAAAAGAAAAAAAAAAAAGGAAACCGCTTACTATTCTTGAAAAATGAAAAACAATAAGCATTCTCAAAAGATCTTTTAAATGTAGACTATGGTACATCGTAGTATAATCATTCTTAATTAAAATCAAAATGTTTTTAATTTTTTAATAATAAAATGCAATCTTCACTTGTTTTATTTATTTAGTCATTTAGGTGATGTTTGTTTTTTTGTTTTTTTTTCAAAAACAAAATAGCTTTCAACATTTAAACTATTTGTTTTTAATTTTTTGATGACATATTACTGAATTTTTGAAACTTTTTACAGAATAGAAAAAACCAAAATATTTAACTTTTTGACTTTTTCTTAATGTTTTTTCTATTAAGAAAAAACTAAATATTGAAATATGAGAAAATCATATGCTTTATGATCAAATTGAAACTCTTATGATCTAATTCATGCTAATTAAATAAAATCATATATATTTTAAATTTTAAATTTTAAAATTTATTGTTTCACAATTTAGATAAACATTAAAAAGTTAATTATTTTTTAGAAAAAACAAACAACTAAATACTTAATCATATTTAGCACTATTCACAACAAAAGTTATATTCAATATTAAGTAAAAAAAACAAATATCACCTTAGTCTTAAAGAAGAAGAAAGATAAACTTACATCAATAAAATAAAAATAAGTCTATCCATTGTTATTTTTTTCTATAGTCATGACCCGACTAATTCCATAGGACTCTGAAACTATCAACTCGGTAAACCCTCCAATGATCCCTTAGGGAACTCAAAATAATTGGTGACAGGGATTAATATTAATTATTATGTTATTAACCAGAAAGGTAAAAAAAACAAAGTTAATAACACCTCCTAAGCCCGCAAGAGCGTAACCCAAATAGTTTATTTATAGTTGTCTGCTGGGAGTGACGTTGTAAGAGTTGGCAAAGAAAGCAATATAGTAAATAATTTTCATATTTTATTTCATAAATTTTAACTTATTTTAGCACCCTTTATAAGTATTAACTAAAATTTAGTTCTACTTATTTATTTTTTGGTATTTTCATAATAAAATAAAATATAAAATCATTTTACTTTCAGTATTTTTTTTATTCACAAAGCAAACATAGTTTTCATGTTTTTTAGAACAAAAAAAAAAAAAAAACCAAACGTGTCTCTGTTTTCATTATTTTTTAGAACGCCCTAATTTTTTGACACAGAAAACTTCATATCCTTATCCTTATCAATACCAAGGTTTCATTAAAAACATAAAAAGGGATAAAAATTTCCCAACCATGATCGTTACTGTCAAATTTTTAACTACCAACACAAAAACAATATTCAAAGACCAAAACTGAAAACCAACAGGGAAAAAAATGATGTTCCATTATTGAGAAAGGAGCTACAAAAATGAGGAAAGACACCAAGAAAAAAGGACCAAAAGGGAAACGAAATCATTGAATGAAATAAACAATCATCAAAAGACAGATTACCATGCGAATCTTCTTAGAATAATATACTAAAAATTTGAAACTGAAATTGAGAAGTAAATGAAAAAAGGCTCATATTAAAAAAACTTTGAGAAAAAAAGAATAAGATTCATCCTCTTGAAGTCAACTTGGTGGTTGGGCCATTTTTCTATGAATTCAACAGCATGATTACACCTACAAATAACATAAACAGCGACTTATACCTCTGCCATTTCTCTCTGTTCATCGTTCATTTCTCGGTTCTGCTCAATTCATTGCACAGCATGGCTGAAGCCCTTGTTTCCACTGTGTTGGAGCAGTTGGCTTTAGTGATCCAGCAGCAGATTCAACAAGAGGTGAGATTGGTTGGGGTGCTGAAAAAGACGTTCAAAAGCTCACCAACACACTCAGGAACATCCGAGCAGTTCTTGTGGATGCAGAGAAGAGACAAGTTAAGGAGGAAGCTGTAAAAATTTGGCTAGAAGATCTCAAAGGATTGGCGTATGACATCGACAATGTGCTGGCTGTAAAAATTTGGCTAGAAGATCTCAAAGGATTGGCGTATGACATCGACAATGTGCTGGATGAATGGAGCTCATCAATTCTCAAACTCCAAATTCAGGGAGTTGACGATACTAGCACTCATAAAAAGGTGTGCAGCTCTATCACTTTCCCTTGTTTTCCTACTCATGGTATCCAACTGCGTCATGACATCGCTCTCAAGATAGGAGAAATCAATATAAGACTAGATGTGATTGCTCAGGAGAAAGATAAGTATAATTTTAATTTAATTTCAGGCATCGAAGAGCCTGAGAGACAAAAATCTACCTCTTTTATTGATGTATCAGAGGTACAAGGTCGAGGCCAGGATAAAGATATCATAATAAGAAAATTGTTGTGTCACAGTAGTAAAGAAACAAGGGATCTCCAAATCATCTCAATTGTAGGTTTGGGAGGTATTGGAAAGACAACACTTGCCCAACTAGCCTACAATGATGTTCAGGTGCGTTCCCATTTTGACAAAAGGATTTGGGTATGTGTGTCAGACCCTTTCGAAACGATGAGGATTTCAAGGGCAATACTTGAGGCACTTGATAGAAAAACTTCTAGTCATCTCCATGAACTTGAAATTGTACAACAAGAAATTCAAAACTCCATCGCAGGAAAGAAATTCCTCCTTGTGTTGGATGACATGTGGAGTGAAAACTACCAGATCTGGGAGCAACTGGTGAATTGCCTCAAGAATGGATCATCAAAGAGCAGAATTTTGGTGACCACACGTAAAATGGGAGTCGCTAGGATGATAGGATCTGCTTACACACACCCACTGGAAGAATTGTCTAAGAAGCAATGCTGGTCACTGTTCAGTAAGATTGCTTTTTTTGGGAGAACTAGAGAAGATGTTGAGGAATTAGAAGAAATTGGTCAAAAAATAGCAGACAAGTGCAAGGGCTTGCCTCTTGCTGCAAAAACTTTGGGGAGTCTCTTGCGTTTAAAAGAGAGGAAAGAAGACTGGATTAGTGTTTTGAATAGTGAAGTGTGGCAACTGGAAGTGTTTCAAACAGATCTATCCCCTGCTTTATTACTCAGTTACTATGACTTGTCTCCAGCAATGAAATGTTGTTTCTCATATTGTGCGGTGTTTCAAAAAGATCATGTCATTAAGAGGGATCACTTGATCAAGCTGTGGATGGCCCAGAGTTATCTCAGCTCAAGTAATAAAGAGATGGAGACCATAGGTCGTGAGTACTTTGAAAGCTTGGCAATGCGCTCTCTTTTCCAAGATTTTGTAAAAGACGATCATGGAAATATAATAGAGTGTAAGATGCATGACATAGTGCATGACCTAGCCCAATTTTTGACAAAAAATGAATGTCTTGTTGTGGAGGTTGATAATAGAAAAGATCTGAGGCTAGAATCATTCTATAAAACAGGTCGTCATTCAAGTATAATATTTTCAGACAACATCCCCTTTCCAGCCTCTATTTTCAGAATAGAGAATCTACAGACCATCTTAGTTGTGTCTCAAAGCAAAATGCGCACTCATAAAGCGCTGCCTAATTTATTCCATCGTTTGAGATATCTTAGAACATTAGAATTGACAGCTTACTCAATTGAAAAACTTCCAAGGGAGATAGCACAGCTGATCCATCTAAGGTATCTTAACTTGTCTGATAATTCTTGGCTGAAAGAATTGCCAGAAGTACTGTGTGAACTATGCAATTTGCAAACCTTGACGCTTAGTAGGTGCTGGCGCCTTGAATATCTACCAGAAGGGATGGAAAAAATGATACACCTGAGACATCTTGAATTAGACAGCACTCTTATAAGGGTGTTGCCCAAGGGAATTGGCAAATTAAGTGGACTTCGGACATTGGCTAAGATTACTGTTGTGGGTGACGATGATGATGGTAATTTACTCAAACTGGGAGGCCTGAAAAACTTGAACAATCTTTGTGGGCATCTTGCAATAAGTGGATTGGGTGATGTGAGGATTGCAATGGCCGGAGAGAATGCAGAATTGAAGAAAAAGAAGCACCTCCATAGTTTGGATTTGAATTTCTACACAGATAAGGAAGAAGCAGAGGGGATGAAGAGCGTCGCTGAAGCCCTACAACCCCATCAAGACCTGAAATCTTTAGGCATATACCATTACAATAACATTAAATTCCCCAGTTGGTTGGCCACATCACTAACCCAGCTGACCACACTTAAGCTGGAAGGTAGCACGAAGTGCACCCATCTGCCTGCCTTGGGAAAACTACCTCTGCTAGTGGGGCTTGACATTTGGGGAATGGCTGCTTTGAAGTATGTGGGTCTTGAATTTTTGGGAACATCAACATCAACATCAACAACAACAACAACAATAGCATTCCCAAAGTTGAAGAAACTGACATTTGCTTTCATGGAGGAATGGAAAAAGTGGGAAGTAAAGGAAGAATACCACGTTGCCATAATGCCATGTCTCTGTTCATTGACATTGGAAAAATGCCCCAAGCTGAAGGTCCTGCCGGACTGCTTGCTCCGGACGACGCAGCTGCAAACTTTATGCATCTACGACTGTCCTGCTCTCAAAAAACAACGTCAATAGTCACACATTTCAGTAATTACTGCTTTACTTATTTTCTGTTAATTATTGGGCATCATATATTCTTTGATTTTCCCTAAAAATGCCTGGTTCGTTCATCCATACTCTTTATCAATGAAAAACTTTTTCTCTATTTTATCAATTTCGTGCCTCTCCTATATAGTCATTCAACACTGATTAGGGCTTTGAGTTTCTTTCTAGGGTTTTCTTGCTATGACTTTGAAGAGATTAACACTGACCTTTCGGTGAAGAAATCTCAAACCCACTACATGATTGTAATTGCCTCATCACCGCCATCCCGGACTCCGGTAGTCATCGGTGAAGCCACCCTTCACCGCCGTGGCTAATTCGGCATCGCCCAAGAAGCCGCCGTTCATCGCCAACCGTTGTCTTCCCCAACGTCTTTTACTCTTCAACGAAGAAGCCTGAAATTTGCAGAGCCGTCCATGACCAATCATATTTGATTTCTCTGGTTTGCGAGAATCGAGAAAAGTGATTCAGGAATTTCTCCCTAAACTACATTGGACACCTAATTTTCGGTGTGTGTTATTTTGTAAAATAAAAACAAATTTACTTTATGTGTTTCAAATTTATCTTCAAAAATTTTAAAACTTGAGATAATAAAATTTAAATATGTTAATTTTAAGAGGTTAAAATTTTTCTTTCTAGGGCTATCATGTAGCTGGATCGATTGATGTTTTATTTTATATTTATATTGAGCATTTTATTCTTCTCTTTAGGCTCGTGATTAATTGACCATTATTTACTTGTGATTTGATTTGAGACTCAGAAATAATTATTAAATTAGACCATAAATAAAATACCATATGATTATTTTATAAGGATATTTATGAGGGTATATGTGGTTTTATGATTTCTTGTGCTTAATGAATTCCGTAGGTTCATAATTATTAAATAGATTAATACAAACGTTTAAGAAATCCATCATCAACATAGGGAGTGTGACACCCGATTTAGGAAATTCGTTATTTAGTAGGTCGACGCAGCGGAAGGTCCACCCTAAGGTCATTGCGCTTTTTAAGTCGTGGTATCGACTGATTGCACCATTTGCGGAGTGGATCTGGAGTTCGCGACAGCGCAATCGTCCCTTCAACATGACCCATTCATTTATATTTAAGTTAAATATAGGACTAATACATAGATATAGTGTGAGGTCAGGTCGCGACCCTCACCTCAATATTACATGCCGACTATGTCATTGCATGATGCAAAAATTTAATTACAATTCTTTTTTACAAAATTAAGTGCTAGAATTGGTTCGATCCAATCACTTTTACAAAAGGATTTAGCAAAGCCACATGTCGGCTTTCTTTACAATCAAGGCCTCGTCTAGGCGCCGTCCACCGGTGTCGACCTTGTACCTGAAAGAGTTTTCCCATAAAGGGTGAGCTCCTTGATGAAGGAATACCTCTGAGGGTTACTTCGCGTAAGTCTTGCTTGTCTGATGTTAAATAATTTTACAATCGCGTTGTGAGCGTATGTCGATTATTTATGGAATCCTACGTGCCAGTCTGTGAAATGAGATCTGCATTCGTAAGTATGCAATTCGTAGAGTCGCCATGACTCCCGCCTTGTGATACCTAAGCCCATGTGTGCATAACGGAAATCATTACGGATGACATCAGTAATGATTTAAACAAATTTTATTTGTTTATAAACCAAAAGCTTTTGGATGATACATCCATGATGATCATTTATATTCAAAATTCATCGCCTTTTTGTGGGTAGCGAATTTTTTTGGTGTCTCCATGGACTCTAGGCAGGCAGCACATGACCTTTCACTTGATCGGGGTATGTTTATATAATTAGTGGAAGAGCTTCACTGCGGGAGGATCTATCCATTCTTCTTGATGCAGACACATATTTTCTTTACCATTTTAATCAATCGTGCGACTACATTTGGACGTCCCATTCTAGAGCCCACCTAATTTAACGCAACCTTGATGTCGATTTACTCAACCATGCACTTACACTCATTTAATCACGATGTCGCCGTGCGTATGCAATGCAATTATGCCATTGCAAAATTTTATATCATGTCGTATCGTCATGAATCTTTATATGAACATTCACATCACAATATTTATCTTCGTTATCGCGGATAATTATATCAATAGCGTATAATTTCACATTAAATCGATGTCGATATATCTAAACACACATATATCAACATAAATCAACACCACGATCCGACATGTCGGCACAACAAATAGTCTACGAGGTTTAGCAAATAGGCCCTGATAAGGCCACAATCTACATACAACCTAGCCTCAGAACTTCCCAGAAATTCTCCATAAACAGGCCACCCACACAGGCCATGAACCAGTCACAAAACAGTAAGAAACTGTCCAATACAACTCTTTGAAAAGAGTATAAAACACCTAAATATGTGAGCGCCAAATGCCATTCATTGACATATGGTTAGATTCTAGACTCAAAGGGCTTTCCATAGAGTCTAAGAGTGCGCGAATTGGAGTTCGGACGAGAAAGTTATGATCGTCTAAAGTGGAAGCTTTCGATCTCGTATGGGTGTGCGAAAATGTTCGGGATAGTCCTTATAAAATGAGTGCTACTTGGAACAATTTCTAACCATACTTCATGCCAAGAATCATGGATAAATTATATCTAACACATATAATTATATCAACACCAAGTATATCAACCAAAACAAGTAAGGACAACTTGGTACTCCTGGCCAATTGTGGCATAAGTAATGCCCACAAAAAAGCGACCCGCGCGAAGCCATCGCGGGCCACACATCAGGCTACTCTACGATACAGAGCGGTTTTGAACTCAGTCCAGAATTTCAGTCCCCATTTAGTGTTAAAACAATCTTCAAGACGTCATAAACGACTATGAATTTAGCCACAAAACAATCCCAAACTTAGCCTTAATCAGCCTCGGATTAGACTACCTCGTCTGGCCAACACTCGGTCAACCCAAATTGCAAAAAAAATAGTTCAACTTGGACCTCACTTAAAATGGTTCTAGATTACCAATAATTCGGTCCAAATTGTCATAACTAGCCCTACGGTTAGGGCCAAACCCAATGACCATTGAATGACCCTTAAGCATGAAATAACCAGAGTAGGAGAAACCCCTACCTCTTGGAGCATAGACGAACTCACTCCTTGGTCTATAGAACTTTCACCGTTCGAACGTCGGAGACCCGTTGGACACTGGATCTTCCTTTCCTTATCTTTCCTTTTTCTTTTCTGTCCTTCCTTTTCTTTCCGTTCTGCTCCTCCTCTGCTGAACTGATCACATTTTCTTTCCCATTCCATCTTTCCTTCCCACCGAACTAATTTCCACTCCATTCCATTGGTTTCTACTTCTCCCTCTTAAGTTGTTCTCAACTTAGTGGTGTCACTCACATGTGTCTTCATCCATGACAAGTGTCATGGATAACACTCATGTCCACTCCATGTGTCCTTAAAGCACATTCCTCTTGCTACATGCACAATGTCATGTGTCACATGGCAGCTAAGTAATCTGTCATCGCATGTGGCACGATATCTGAAATCGTGAAATTTGTTGTCTTGGAGATCAAACAGAAATTTATTTGGGTAACTAGATTTTGCAAGACGAATTCAACGTTGAAGTTTGTTTCTTAATCCGAGATCTAGAGAGATTTTTAGGTTTACAACTTGTACTGTAACAGTAATTGGTCATTTTGTGAAATTTTTAATTTATTCGGATTTTCACAAGGAGTAAACATTGATTAACCGAACTATGCAATTCAAATTAGATTGATCTTGGTGAAATCGGTGTCAATTTTGATTTGTTTTACAATCTAGTTTTTCCATTTAGTTTACTTAAATTTATTCAATTCTTCATTTTATTTATTCTAATTAGATTAATTTTAGTATTTAATAAACATAATCTTTGTGAGACTATACTAGTATTCACTACTTTATTTTATTACTTGTTAGACGACACCGCGTGCACTTGCTATAAGTTTTAACACAATATTACATTTTCTAATTCTTCTTAAATATGAAATAATGGGTGATTTCCTTCACCATTACTAGAATTTAGATTCATCTATATTTGTATATGGATAATTATTCAATTGTTAACTTGTAAGACCCGAGAAATTCCAATTTCTAGAAAAATGGCAAAATCATAATTTCGGTCACAAAATTGTAATTTCGGTTAAAAATCCGGAATTTATTCTCTATGTCTCGGATGACGAAACGGATTTCACCGTTGGAATCGTCTGGCCAAGAAATCTAGGCTAGCCGCGTCGATTTCATTGGATTAGGGACGGTCGGAGTTGTACGTTTTTCGAGGCATAGCGGTTCGGGTGCCGTAAAACGATTTTCGATGTGACGAAAGTCACATATAACACGTACTCATGTGCCATAAGTGGCATGGGTAGAGAAATGATGAAAATGGACGGCCGAGATTGTAACACCCCGAAATATACCCTAGCAGTTTTCGGACTTGTTTAGGGTATATTAAAAGCTAAATGGAAATTTTCGGAAATAAAATTAGAGACCCGGAATTAATAATAAAGGAAAGGGTAAAGTGGTAAGTTACCATTTGAGGACCCAAAAGAAATAAAGCCAAAAGATATATGCCAAACTAGAATTTAGGAATAAGTTTTGAATTGCAAATAGGAAAAATGGGGGACCAAGATGCAAAAACTGAAAAGTTAAAGTCAAAAATGGATTTTTACTTGGCCAAACATGGCCTTAATTAAAAAGTTGTATTTAAGACCAAAATTTGGTCCTCGAAAGAGAGGGAAGAGAAAACGTAGAGGCAAGGAGAAGAGAGGAAGAGAAAGAGAAAGAAGAAGAAGGAAGAGGAAGAAGCAGATCAAGGCCCGATAAGGTATGGAACTTTTAGATTTGTATAGATCAATGGAATTTTAAGGCTTATTTATGGTTAATAGCTTATCTCCAAAGCTAGGGTTTTGATAAATTGTATCAAACCTTAGTTCTTGAAAATAGGGTTGATAAAACCCCATATGGTGCAGATATCATAGAATTCCCCTTTTAGATTGGATTCATGGTTTAAATATCAAGTAATTGGTACAAGGTTTAGAATAAAGCCTAACAAATCTTGAGTTTGACTTGGTATGGGTTGTGACCCATATTAGATTTAATGTTGAGGAAATTCTGGAAGATTTGTGAAGAAATATATGTAATTGAAGAGGATTTGAGTAAAGTGATCATAAGATGAATTTGAAGTGGTCTTGAAGTGTTTATGAGGTATAGGATTGAATTGGGGATCAAAAATATGGAAAAGGAGAAATACACATTCTGGGCATTCTAGGGTCATGTGTACGGTACACAGTGAAAGTGTGCGGTACACACATTGTGTTTCGTCGTTTTGGCCCAGTGTGCGGTACACTTTAGGGGTGTCTGCATTTTCTTTGTTTGTTTTCAATTTTGACCAGGTTTTGTATTTTAGTAGTAACTTGCTCATTTCTTATCCGATTTGAGTGATTCAAGTGGCCAATTAAAATAAACTTCAAGGAAAACCATCCATATAGAAATAGATATCGTCAAATTATGACTCTAAGTGGCCCAAAGTCACTCAGGGAGTGGGGACCATGTACAAACCAAATTCTGGTTTTAGTGTTGAACATAGAGAAGTCGGGTTGTTTCGGACGTAACTTGGACCAGCTGCTCCAGGTGGGTGATTCAGTTGGAATAAGACCCTTATCATAAATTTAAATGAGTATAAGGACATAGTGTCAAAATATGAAGTTAAGACCCCGGAAAATGATAATACAAACTTGTCACTAGAAAAATCGGTAAAATGACTAGTTGGCATGAAAATGCCACTTAACTTTAGTTTGGATGATCGATTAGGTTGATTCCAATTCTCAAGTAAACTAGATTCATAAAAGGAATGAGAATATATATGAATGAGGTGTGATCTCATAGACATCATACTTCATAAGTATATGAAGTGCTATATGTAATAGCCATGAAACAAGAAAAATATAGAAAATGCAATATGTATAGATATGTTCATAAAACATGAATATGATAGGTATAAGTGATGAGTGCCTAAAACACTCATCTTACACTCGCATCGGTTCGTCATTTTCAAATTTATTTTATAATAATTTGATAATTTTTGTGGCTAGATCCACGATTTTGTATGCGGGTGGTTACGGGTTGATGGGCGAAAGAACAACTTTTGGAAGCGGTTTTTGGAACTGATGAGGAAGCGGCGAGGAAGTGACATCGCGTCAGCGGCGTCGCTGCGTCGCCTTGTCGGGTCAACAATCGATGGCGACTTCCCGCGTCGCGCGAAAATTACACGTCGCGGCGTCCTATCCGCCGGCGATCCCCACGCGTGTGACGTCATTCAATACGCACCTCGTCATTTAAAAATACGGATGGCTCACGAAATTAGGGTATCGGGAGGCGTGCGAAACGAGAGGCCTGGTTCGAAGCGGTGATAGCGACTTAGAGTGCTAGGGAATTATGGCAGCTTTCATTTTGAGGATATTTCGGATATTAGAATAATGTTTTCTTTATTAAAACGATTTCATCTTTTCTTCTATTATATTTCTAGATATTTTTCTAGGGTTACGTCGAACCACGTCATATGATGGATTAAGGATTGATCTTTATATTATTCAATTGTTTATAAATTTTCGAATCTACTCTATACACATTATTTAAATTATATGATAATGTTTGCCGGCATTAGCATAGCCGCCTTTGGAAGTCAAGTTGGGAGATGAGGGTGTGTCAGGGGATAAAGTGGTAACCGGTGGTCGGTCCCGATAGAGATATTCGGACCTTTGAAGGTGGTATCAGGGGTAGAACATTTAAGCATTCGAATGCGAGTTGAGATAGAGATATACTCGATTCTATTCGCGAGATGGCGGATATACCTGAGGAGAGGGATATCTTGTGAAGCCAGAGATCCCACACCTCACCACCCTTAGGCGGTTATAAGTCTGTTGCATAGCAATCTCTTTAGAAAAACATTAGAGCTGAGGAGCGTGACGGGAGATATAACCCTAGGCTTTAAAGCAAATACTTTAATTAAATCCAGCAGTTAGTTGTCTTTTACATATGAATTCCCTCTTAAAGTCATTCTTAGGATATTATCTAAGAGCGGAATCATGGTTAATACACACTTTCCACGAGGATCGATATCCGTGCGATAGAGTACACTATATTACTTAGGGCTCACAGCGTGCACTTATGCGTTAGGCACACATTTTACACATGTCAGCGTTTTGACTGTCAAGTTTTTGGCGCCGTTCTTGTGAGTTTAAATTGATATAGAGAAGTGAGCACATAGATAGTATTCTGAATTTTTTCGTTTCTTTTGTTATTTTTACAAGTGCTGGTAATTTGGTTTTGTTAGTTCGTGTGTTATCGCGATACCGGGTTTCAGTGGTACATGGGCAAGCCATTGATGTCCTTTGTGTGATCTGAGCCGAGGAAAGACTTACGCGCAGTTAACGTAGAGGCAGAGAACAAAACGATTAAATTCCAATAATCATGGAAATATAGCGAAGAACAAGATTTACAGCGTTGAACAAGGCTGAACCCGCAGAGAAGTCGAAATGGGAATCACGGAAGAATCAAAGCGCGGACCATTTATCGACGAACTGATCATGCTATTAGATGAGTTCGTTTTACCACCAACGATTGTTAGGGCGGCGATCAGGCTGACCACGATTCAAGCGAGCAATTTGGTGGAAGTCAGTCCGCAGTGCGGATGCTTGAACATGTTGTTCATGGACTACCATGAGAACCAGACATGCATTTGACTAACTTCCTCGAAGTTTGCGATACCATCAAGTACAAGCGGAGTTCTTTGAAGAAGGTTACGGTTGTTTCCCACTTTCACTCGGGGGATAGAGCCCAGGCATTGGCTAACGGTCGACCACCAGATTCCATTACTACATGGAGCGATTTGAGTGCAAAAGTTTCGACCAAATTCTTTCCACCTTGAAAAATTACCTGGCCCAGTGCGAGATTATCGTTTGGACAAGCTAGAGGGGAGAACACGGCGAGAGGCATGGGACGGGTTTCATGGTGTGCGGAAGTGTCCCTCCTGCAGACTAACGAGATGGATGCAAGTCCACACCTTCTCTGATGGTCTGAAATGCAACGAACAATGATAGATACCTCGTTTGGAGGATCGTGATGAAGAAAACCACAAACCGGCGTATGAGATATTGGAAGATCTTTTAGCCAACACTGTCCGGTGGCTAGAGAGAAGGCTACACGGTAAACACGGTGGGTGGCACCGGATAATGAGGTCTAAACAATCTAGTGAATCATGTAGCGCAGTACGACTAAGCGATTAAATAGGCAACGAGGAGCGGCCGCATGCCATATGTGAGACCACTCCATAGGAGTTGTGGTCTGTGGAGGAATGACATAGTAGTGTGGAATGTCGGTCGGGAAAACCTACGAGTGGAAGCGAAGCCGATTATGTGTCCGGGTTGTTCAGAATCAACCCGCAGGGGCCCATTATGGGAAACAACTACGAATCGGAATCGGGGACAGGTGGCGTAACAAATCAGACAGGGAATAGTCGAGCAATCAAGGATATGGATGGCGAAATAACGGAACAATATGCCCTCAAAATAAGTAGAATGAACCACCCTACGAGAAAAGTTGGATTTAGAAGACAAGCTCTTGCGGATGTTAACTTCCCGCTCTGCGTTCATGAATGAGACTAAAGGCGAACGCATGCAATGACAACCCGGTTAAACGATCAAGCGGCCACGACTAAAGGAGTTTGGAGGCACAAATGGGCCAAATGGCGAGCTTACTTCTGAAAGGCAAGCGGGTTCTTTCTTAGGAGCAATTCGAGAGGTAAACCCGAAGAGATGGGAATGAGCACGTTCGCGGTCATGCGAAGTGGAGAGGGTGGAATCCTGAAGTCTGACCCCGATCGTAGGCGGTTAGCGGCGAGAGATCACCCGGCAGACGGAAAGATGATGCGGTCAAAGAACTGATCCACGGGAGAAAGCGGTCGGCGAGACCTCTAGTGAAGCAAAGGCCGGCGCCCGGTCCTTACCCGCGGCATCTGAGAAACATAAAAGCGGATATGATTCCACGAGTTCATGGATGTTTTATTTGCATATAAACATCCCATTCTTTGATGCCACAGAGCAAATGCCCGGAGTTATGTAAAGTTCACTTCAGACATTTGTCACCGAAGAGAAGATTAAGCGAGACTTGAGATGGTAAGCTTAACCGAGGAATGCGGTGCCATCCTTCGAGGAGGAAGCTGCGAAGCTCAGACCCGGGGCGGAGTTTCAGCTATCCAGGTGCACAATTAAATGCTATTTTTGAGAGGCGCTATGTGATTTGGGTGCAAGGCGGTAATCTTATGCCTGTCCATCTTTAAGCGTTTGGGATTAGGAGAAGCCCGTCGGAGCTACGATCCACTCTTCAGCTTGCGAGACGGATCTTTGGCCTTGCAGGATAATAGAGATGTCTTAGTAAAGATCGACAAGTTTATCTTTCCGGTGATTTCATAGTTTTAGACGCTGGAAGATAAAGAAATACCGATTATCTTGGGAAGACCTTTTCTAGCAAGTGGCGAGGGCAATGGATTGATGTACGGAGGCGGCGAAACTAAGAGTCTGAAGAAGAAGTAAAATTCAATGTGCTTGACGATGAGACACCAATGAGAAGAAAGTGTCGATGCTTAATGGTTGATATAGTAGAGGCTGAGTGTCTAGCCAAAGTGGTCTCTTGACCCTTTGGAGACTAGCTAGTAAATGAGTGCGAGAACTGAGCGAAGGCGGGGAAGAATATGTTAAATGGATGGACTCTTTCGGACCACAGATAGGCGGAATAGCGAATCTCTGGCGAAGGAGTTAAAGCGCTGATTCCATCGATTGACAACCACCCACAATGGAACAAAAACCTCTCTAGCCATTTAGTATGCATACCTTGGAGTCGAATCTCACGCTACCCGTGATTATGCTCCGGCATCTTTGGCGCGGAGGAGAGAAGCTATTGAGTCGCCGAGATCACGAGACACGCACTCGGATGGTCTCGTGAGTCTAAAGGGATTCGATCCTTCTATGTGCATGCATCGTATTTTAAATAGAAGATGGGCATAAACCTTGATTAGGCCTTGGGAGGAGGTTCATCGGAGCAATGAAGGTAGTTCGGAAAGAGGTTCCTAAAATATGGCTAGATCACTGGGGTGATTTATCCCATTTCAGGCAGTGCATGGGTAAGCCCGGAGTTCGGGTAGTCTTAGAAAAAGGAGGAACAAGCATCGTGGGATCCCAGAAAACAACATCTTAACTGCTTGATAAACGATTCTTAAGATTGGAGAATTTGTAATGATTACCGGAGGCTGAACAAGGCCACTAAGAAAGATCACTTTCCACTTTGCCATTTCCTAGATCGGATGCTTGATCGAGTTAGCCCAGGAGTATGAATATTATTGCTTTTGGATGGATATTAGATTACACAACCAAATCAGCTATAGCGCTGAATCGGGAAGACAACATTCACTTGCCCTATGGTACATTAAACTTCCGTGGCGGATGCCCCTTTGAACTATGCAATGCTCGAATTTACTTTTAAATGATGCATGATGGCGTATTCTGACATATTGAAAGGCGATTGAGATTTTCATGGGCGATTTCTCGGTAATACTGGGAAATTCATTTGACAATTGTCTATGAATTGGAAATTGTACTAGCAAGATGTAGAAGAGACCAATTTAGTACTCAATTGGGAAAAGTGCCATTCATGGTACAAGGGTGTGTCCTTGGACATCGGGATCTCGTGAGGGATAGAAGAGGTAGATAAGGGCGAAAGATTGAAGCAATTGAGAGATTTACACTCACCTTCTTGGGTGAGGATCAGAAGTTTTCTAGGCCATCTTTGGTTATAGGCGGTTTATCAGGTTTCTCACGGTTGCGAGCCATTGTCTAATTTGTTAGTCAGGGGATCCCATTGAATTTGACTCCCAATGCGTACATGCTTTCTTGTATTGAAGGATAAGTTGATCTCGACTCTATTGTTGTAGCTCAGTTGGTCTTGCCATTTGGGCGATGTGTGATGCAGCGACTATGCGATTGGGCGATCTTAGGCGAAACTTGAGAAAATCTTTCAGGTGATTTACTATGCAAGCAGGACTTTGAATGACGCTCAACTGAATTATGCCACTACTGAGAAAGAACTATTGGCCATTGTCTTTGCTTTCGACAAATTCAGGCCATATTTGATTGGCAACAAAGTCGTGGTGCGTAGCTTTGATCATTCGGCCAATTTAAGTCTTGATGACGAAAGATGCAAAACCCAGTTGATTCGGTGGGTCCTTACATTGCAAGAGTTCGACGTAGAAATCCAGGGCCAGAAATTGCGAAAATTTAGTGGCGAGACCACCTTTGTGTTGCAGGAAGGGGCGAGAGATGATATTCCATTGAATGGCGAATTTCAGACGGCTTTTGCTAGCCCGAGATAGAAGGCGGTTCATAGTTTTGGAATTATGCAGAACTATTTGGTGGCCAAAGTAGTTCCCGAGGAATTTAGCTATCGAAAGAGAAAAGGTTTTTCGCACCTTAAGCACCTCTGTGGGAAGAGCGATTCTTTATAGGCCTTGTGCTGATCGGGTGATAAGGAGATGTGCCGAGATGAAATGCTCGGTATTACAGACCATTGTCACACTCATCGTGTGGTGGACACTTTAATTGGCAGAGAAGCGGCGTAAGGTTCTATTCGGGTTTTTTATTAGCGCTTCCCTTATTTAAAGATGCTCATCGATTCGTTTCAGCGCGACAAATGTCAGCCAGATGGGGAACATCTCTAGAAAGGGCTGAGCCACCCATGCATCCTATCTTGGAGGTAGAGGTTGTTTCGACTTATGGGGGGGATCGATTTCATGGGACCATTTCACGCATCATACAACGAATTTATACATCTTGTTGAGCAGTAGACTGTGTCTCGAAGTGGGTGAAGCGATTCGACCACGGACCCGATGATGCCAAGATTGTAGCCCTCGATTGCGCGCGTGATACATTCCTCACGTTTGGAACTCCTCGAGCTTTAATCCTGGAATCAATAGTGCATTTATCACGTAAGGTAATGACAGGTTTGCAAAAATTATGGGAATTCGTCATCGTACATCTCTTGCGTACCACCAGCGATGGCCGCGTGACGGAGGTATCGGTAGAAATCCAAATTGCATCCTCAGAAGGCGATTAAGCTGACTCGAGTTGGTGCAAGATGAGCGATGAGCTTTGGGCATCTGGCACACGCATTTGAAACTCCTTTGGTATGTCCCAGATTCGGACTTGTTTTATGGTAAAGCGTGCCACCTAGTAGAATTGGGCATCGAGCTGTTGGGCCACTCGTGACTAAACATGAATGGTGCTGGTGAAGGTGAAAAAGCAGTACTCGACTCGATGAGCTAAGATGAGTTCGAGTGAGCTATGAGCGCGTATTTATAAGGGAAGACCAAGGCTGGCGACAAGCACATCACGAGAGGAAAGAGTGCGGCCGGACTGACAAGTCCTTCTATTCAATTCTAAAGATAAAGCTTGGAAATTGGAAGTCTCGATGGTCGGACCTTTCCGCGGTAACAAGGTCTTTTTTCACATGGTGGGGCGAAGTTTCACATCCACGAGAAGGCACATTCGATCGCCGCAAAGCGGCTTGGCTTAGGTACTATGGAGCGGGTTTCTTTGAGTGAAGCAAGTCATTCCTTTGACGGTAGCGAAGCGGAGTTTGAGTTCTGATCACATTGGGTTCCCGGGGTCGTCGAGCCCCTGCGACATTAAACATAGCGCTTCTTGGGAGAGCGGCCAGTGTTCTAAATTTGTAGTTTGAGTTCATTGGTTATTTCGCGATTTTGGTTTCTAGTTGTGTTCATGATCGGTGTTTACGCGTTGGTTTTTAAATTGTAGGACCCGAGCGTGGGTGCGGGTCTTACAACGTGTTCATGCCGAAATGAAGTTTACATGTGAGTTCTGAAGATTGGGTGAGTAATTGTGTTCAAAATTTCTTGCGAGACGCTCTGTCGCGTCGCGGCGTGGAGATCCCCGCGTCGCTGACGTCAAAATTTCATCGTCGCGTCGCGATGGAATTCTCAACGTCGCGGCGTCGCGAAATCCCTACGTCACGTCGCGTGAGATTCTCCGCGTCGCGGCGTCATTTCCCACAAAGCCCTACGCATCGCGTCGCGTATTTGCGTGGAATTCTCGCGTCGCGCGGCGTCATTTTTTGAAGCCCTCACGTCGCGTGCGGCGTGGATTTCTCGCGTGCTGGCGTCATTTTGAAAGCTCTGTCGCGTCGCGGCGAAATCCGTCGCGGCTCGTTTTGATCACTTACTCTGCCACGTGGCGGCGGCGTGGTCCCGCCTGTCGCGGCGTCGTTGGTCATGTCCTGCGCCCGCGTCGCGCTGACCACATTTAGCCCGAGAATAGTTCATTTATTTTTGCACCTCACCGCACCTTCCCTCGCCGAAACCACAGCTCCATCCCGACCTTCACCGGGACTGTCGGAGCTCCATCCGGTCGGAGACCTCCCGCGCTCACGACCACGGTGTTCCTCTTTGAGTCATCTCTTGACCGAGTTTAGGTCCTTCGCGACATTTCCACCATTGTGCTTTTCGTGACGCTTTGGGTATAGTAGTCTAGGGTTTCTTTGTTGCTTTCGAGTGGTCTAGAGTTATTGTAGGTCCTCATTTTGGGTCAGCTAGGTTCCTTTAGGATCTCTGAGTCCCATTTAGGTTTTGTTGAGTCCTTAGGTAGTTATTTAGTTGTTTTTTGGTGCATATTAGGTGTTTGATTTTTTTTTGTCTAGGTTAGTATGTGCGAAGGGCGAGTTGCTGCAATGGTCGGCCGGCGAAGGGACCCGACTCCCATGTTCGATACCTGCGTTTATAAAGCGGCGTCATGGATCGGTTTAATTACAATTTGCAAATCGATCCTTCATTAAGGGAAGAGGTTTCATCACCCCAGATGAGTTTCTTTAGAAGACAATCGAGGCTAAGGGTGGCGTGCCTTGCGACCCCTAGATCCTGGTTGACAATGGCGTGATTCGAGAATTTTACTCCAACCTCTTCCCGTGTCCTCAAGGTCGAGTGCGGTGTATTAGTCCGACTTTAGTGCGGTCGATCAATGGTTTCTATGGCCTAGAGCATGTCCCAGGGCCAGCTGATCACCTCATGAGCATCCAGGCTACCATGAGGTCATCGGCGTATTGACGGCGGGGTGAGTGGAGGATCCAGCGGTCTGCGGGCCGTGCGGTCGATTTAATTGGCGTTTGGCTACGTTCCGAGGTTTGGCATCGTTCATCCTTGGCGTCTTATCAGGCGGCGAATGTGTGTGGTGGCGACCAGCGTTCTTGCTGACTTAGCCATCATCGGGATATCCATTCGATGTTGGGCGAGGTTATCGGATGCCATCCTCCATAATCGGGATCACGAAGATAGACACAGGGCACCCCTTACACCGATATTTGGCTTGTCTGAACAAGCGGGAGTATATAGCGACAATGAGGCCTGGCTTCATCCGATCAAGGCCATATCGGTCAAGCGGGACACACCTGGTGTCCCGCAACCTGAGGGGGTTTACGACTCGGGTCACGAGCCCTCAGACGAGGACGAGCTTCCCGATTATCGGGCTCGCTTTGGATTCCTGGGTGACACCCAGGAGGACATTGGCCAGTCCTCGTCTCACCCACCTCCACCACCACCCTCGTCTCGACCACCTCGCACCACCCGGCGGCCTCGGGCGACGCTCATCCCAGTCCTTCCCGGATGTGAGGCCCGGTGCTCGCTCAGCGCTTTGGCGCATTCTGGGATGAGACCCGGGAGCACGAGTCCTCATTACTTTCGGGATATGGAATGCTACGTGGCGACATGGGCTTGATTAGCCCGTCAGGCCATCATTCGTGGCGGCGGTCCCATCGAGGCCCGGCTCGCTCATTACGGCTTTTCACCATCCACCACCACCTCCAGCGGTGATATTCGGGGTTCCCCTTACCTCTATGTTTTTATCTTGCGGTGGGGACAACTGGATATTTGTTTGGGGAGGGATTTGGTGATCGGGTACTATGTTTATGCTTTTGTTTATTGTGTTTTGATTTTAGTAGATTGTGCTTAGTATTTTTAGTGTGTTCCATATTAGTGTGTTTGTTTTCGATTTATTTTACATCGCACTTTCGTATTTCATGAGTCATGTGTTAGTTGTTTGCGTGTGTTTTAGGACATTCTTGCATGTAGTAATTGCATACATGTGTGCCATGTTGAATATTGAGGATCAATTTTGGATTGAATTCACTATAAACTTGATCAGAGGCATACATTTGTTTGATGCTCGGTAATTAGGTTGAATAATTGAAAAGAGCTAGTGAATCAATCCCGGGTAGTCAAGAAACCGGTTCCTGAACCACATCACACTCACACCTTGGTGACTTCCAGGAGTATGCATAAGTGCGAACCCGACTACTAAGTTCGATCAACCTAGGGAGATTCGAACCATTTTGAGTGATGGGACACCTAATCAAAGAGGATTGCCATCGAGCTGACCAAAAGAAAATACAAAAACAATAGAAAAGAGAAAGAAAAAAAGAAAAGAAATATGACAAAAATAGGTATATGCATAGGAATAAGAGGGATCATCCAATCGGAATCCCGGGCACAGTCTGAAGGGCCTATCAAAGCCTAATGCCACTGAGCCAAGCGTAGAGTGTTGACTTCTTGCCGCTACATGGGACCGGAAGATGGATCATTCACGCAGCCTAAGGCCTTTGGGTTTGGTTAGTGTTAGGTGAAGTTTGAAGGAATTGAATGCTGGTGCCCTTAACTTGGTTGGTGGGGAGTCACCCGATGGATCCCCTTCTGGGGAACACTCGGCTAAAACTTCTTGGCACTAGGTCTTCTTCTGGCTATTTTGTTTTAGGTGCGTAGGAAATTTCTAAGAAACAGGGACATGAATAAATGGGTCGTTCCTATCCTTTCCTAGTTAAGCTTCTTCTAATAGGCGAGTCGAGCTTAAGTTTGGGAATTGTCGGAACTGGGCATATTTTGGGGTCATTCACTTATAAGCATAGGGGATTTTGGGAAGGCTATTGAGACACCATGGGATTTGATGCTAGTCGGTTTCACCTATCTTAATCGAATTTACCGAAAGTCAAATATCTCTGTATGCATTCCTTTGAACATCGAGGCAAAGCGATTGGGTATGTGAGTCAGTCGATTTGACCCCATTTTTCAGCATGTGCACCTTTGTCTTAGTGTTAGTTGCGTGGTGTCGGTGTGTGTCTGTCTGATCGAGTTCTTGCTTGAGACAAGCAAGAAACTGGACTGAAGTGTGATGAGTGCCTAAAACACTCAATCTTACACTGCAGCGTCAGGTTCGTCATTTTCACATTTATTTTATAATAATTTGATAGTTTTTTGTGAATCCACGATTTTGGCCAATACGGTGTGGTTACGGGTTCGATGGAGGCGAGCGGGAACAACTTTGGAAGCGAGTTTTGGAACAATGAGGAAGGCGGGCGAGGAAGTGAGCGTCACGTCTTGACGTCATGCGTCAGCGACGTCGAACCGACAATCACAGAAGTCAGCGATGTCCCCACGTCGCGGCGTCTGCGGCCAGTCATGACGTCATTTCGAAAATACGCACCTCATCATTTTAAAATACGGATGAGCTCACGAAATTAGGGTGTCGGGAGGCGTACGAGCGAGAGCCTGGTTGAGCGACGCGACGCCGAGGAAGTGCGGGGTGTAGCGCTTTTTCATTTTTCGGATATTTTCGGATATTAGAACAATGTTTTCTTTATTAAACGATTTCATCTTTTCTTCTATTATGTTCTAGATATTTTTCTAGGGTTACGTCGAACCCTGTCATATGATATGGATTAAGGATTGATCTTTTTATATGTTATTCAATTGTTTATAAATTGTCGAATCTACTCTATACTGTATTTAAATTATATGATAATGTTTGGCCGGCATTAGCATAGCGTATTTGGAGATCAAGTTCGAGAGAGATGAGGGTATTCAGGGATCTGGGTAAAGTAGCCTTCAATGATTCGGTCGATAGAATGTTAGGACTGAAGGTGGTATCTAGGGTAGAACATTTAAGCATTTGAATCAGGAGTCGAGATAGAGATATACTCGGTCCTATTCGCGAGATAGGCGGATATACCTCGAAGGATATCTAAGTAAGGCAAGATCACCTCACCGTAGGCAGATTATAAATGTATTGCATAACAATTTCTTTAGAAAAACAATCCATTGAACGTGACAGGGGGAGATATAACCCTAGGCTTTAAAACAATACTTTAATTAAATCAACAGTTCAGTTAGTCTTTACATACTTGAATTCCCTCTTAAAGTCATTCTTGAGATATTATCTAAGAAGCGAATCTACGTGGATTAATACCTTTCCACGAGGATCGATATCAAATACGATAAGTCTGTTACTATATTACTTGGGGCTACGCGTGCACTTGCGCATTTAGGCACACATTTTACACATCGCGTTTTCGGCCTGTCAATAAGTCAAATGATATGAATATGATATGAATATAGGATATGTCATAAGATATGATAGTCTAAAGTACACAAATGATAGGAATACGTAAATGATATGAATATAGGATTATATGATATGACTATATGATGGAACATGCAGAAAAGGAATAAGATGAAACATGCTACTTACATGATAGAAATGTATAAATGATAAAAGCGATATAGATAAGCAAAGATGACAAAGCATAGAATAAATGCGAGTGCAAGAATGATAGACATAGTCAAGACATGAGTAAGTAATATGGAAAAGTACATGAAATCCTGATAAAGGCATCGATGGTAGAGCATGTAGGAAGTATATGAATATAAGCGTATCGATATGAATATATGAATGAATAAAGCATACATGATAGGAATATAGAAAGTACAAGCATAGCTAAATCATGATAGAAAGCATTATAAAGGGATGATAGAAATGCATAAATGATATAAGGGATATGAATATAGAAAGATATATATGAATATATGAATACAAAGAGTGCATAGATGCATTCATGATATATGATAAGGATTACATATATGATACGAAGACAAAACTAAATGATAGCGAAAATATGAATATATGTATTATAGAGATATATGAGAGCCGTAATATGAAGCTACGGATATGAGAGCGAATACGAGTAAAGTGATGATGAGTATATATCATAAGCAATTATGATAACAATAGTTATTCATGCTTATGAGATATAATACGAGAAAGCGTAATAAAGGCGATTATGCGCTTAGAACTGGTAGAGGGATAGATAGGCATGCCTATAGGGAAGATCGTTCTTTGCGACATATTCATGAGACGGATATCGAGGCCCGGTTGGGTCGATGACGCATAGATCCGTTTGAATCGGGTGGCCACTTAAAGAGGGTCACCGCGATAGGCGAGAGATCAGCATTTCGATACGGTGATAGTACTTTCGAATTACCAAGTAGCATATGGCATAGGTGCTTGTCTCATCACGGTGGCGACACCTTCGGGTATTAACGGACGAGATCATGCCGTGCGGTGATAGTACCCTCTGGTACACATAGTTCCGTATCCCGCTTCTAAGGTATTTTACAGACATGAAACCTAAAGGAAATGCCATGTATAGAATATGACATGATATGTGAAGCATAGCAACTGCTATGCGATGAAAGTATAGACGAGTTACAAAGAGCGAAATGCAAATTATAACTTGATATGAAAATAAGTATATGGACACAAGAAAAGTAATGAGAAGTATATGAGCGCACAAAGTAGATGATAGATAGGAGAATATGAATGTGCGCGATAGTACAGAGTATGAATATGTATCTATGAAAAGTATAGATATAACATATGCCAAAGACATGAAGAATAGAGACATGACTTACAACATGAAAAAAGACTAGAGGCAATTAAAGACATATGAAAGAAACGTTATATGAAAAGTATAAGAATGCCCAAGATAAAAGCGTGCAGGATAGTATAAGATAGGTTATATAGAAATTATATTGAGAGACATGAAAGCATAGGAAACTTCGCAGAACATAATACAAGAAATAAGATGAAATAGATCAAGTATACGATATAAGCAAGGGACAAGAAATAAGCGAAGTATTTGCTTGATAGATAGGAATGATTTGATATACGTAATAGTACGAAGAATCGATAAAAGACATAGAACTGAAAGATGAAAAGACATATGACAACATGAAAAGATAAACACATGACAAGTATAGGAATATGCAAAGTATAGAAATAGGAATACAATTAAAAGTATAGATGAGAGATAGGCGAAGGCATAGAGATATGTAACGAGAAAAGATTGACATGCAATAGAAATGTAGAGATGATAAGTAATTAAAGTTATATAAATATGTATAGATAGATAATATGCATATGTATAAGGTTGTGACGGTTACTTGTTGGTGGTTGTCAAACATGTTCCCACTAAGCGTAAAGCTTAGCACGGGTGTTCAATCATGTAGATGCAGAAAGGGAGGCTAGAGGACGGGACATTCCATATCGGCCATGAGGCCGACTCGAGGAGATAGGGTGCTCTGGCGCTGCTTCCATAATCTCACGATGTTTGTAATAGAAATTGTATTTGTATAAGTAAAAGGGACTCTGTATATATGTGTATAGATTGTGATGGACACCACTCCGGTGGTAGTTCTTTGTATGTATAAAATGATTTTTGTCTTTACAGAAATTGTTTGTATACCCATGGAAGTGCAGTACAGCTGCGAGAAAGAGCAGGTCAACGAGGAGTCCCGGTCGAGTGAGATATAAACCAGTAAAAATTATAGTATATAGTATATAGATAGTCTCGCGCCCCGGACTTCGGTTCGGATCATGTCCAGGTCGGGGCGGGATCGGGCGTGAAGATAGTACTTAGAGTGTCAAAGCGGGGAAAGGGGACATAATGGTCATTTGAAGTGATTAAATGAGGAAAAGACAAAACCTTCGATAGTGTTTGTAAAGATTCAAAAGGCAAAAAAAAAAAACGTGAATTGAAGAAGGAAGAAGATACGAAGATGGAAATAGCGTTTTAGAGTGAGAAGGGTTAGACTTCTCTTTTAGATAAGTGGGAGATCCGATCGTCGGAAGTCGTGTCGGAGTAAAAAGAAAGGCTGCTCTGTGAGAGACCTACGCGTGGGCACCGGTTTGAGTTTAAATGAAATCAGGGGTAGGGAAGGATTCCACTTTGGGTTTATTCTTTATTTAAGTACTTTGTTAATGTTTGAGTTGAATGAGGCCGTGAGGAGCAGTTTGGTCGGTCCCAAATCTTGGGACCGGGTATTTATAATTTTGAAACCCAAATGGATGCGACCCGTGACATCCTGGCTGAATTGGGTTGTTAATTGTACATTTATGTGTTAATGCATGCTTTGATGTGTATGAGGCCGGAAATGGCCGTGAAACCCGGGTTCACAAAATGAACCGATGATTTGATGAGTGGACGGAACAGTAAACCCAAGGGTTTCACTGTTCATAGGAATAGTGTTCACAAAATATTTTTGTGAAAATGTGTAGTTGGTAGTGAATGATGATATTCCCAGTTGTGGTGTTTGAAATCTTGGCGCAGTGGTAATTTTTTGGTGAAATGGAATGAAATTACATAACATGTTTGTGTAATTTAAATTATGTGAATATATGCATGATTATATATTTGCGTGTGTTATTGGCCGAAATGGAATTGGCATCATGCATTTACCGCATATCTGCCCCAGGGCACCACAGAGACGATAAATTGAGTCACGTAGAATTGGTCTTGAGAGAATGGTTTCGGGTTGTCTAAAAATAATAATGATCAGTTAGTCCATATAAAAAATATCAATCGTCGGAGTCGGCCAGATTGATATCAGTAGAGTGTCATACATCTATATCAATCGTCGGAGTCGGCCCAATTGATATATATATCGGAGGGTTGTCCATAAATAAAAACTAAGGTTCTCATACGTGGCTTAGGCAGGTGTGAGGGAGTCGGGGAGGACTCGGGATATGAGATGATCAGTTAGACATTCAAGTAGGATCATGCATTTCTTGAGATACGTGTTTATTTTGGGCGTGCGTAATAAGCTAGGTGGAGTAGCGACAGGGTGATTCATTCTTGACGTTAAATATTGCAATCGGGGATACTATTTTACGGGTATGGGGGCGTCACGAGACGGTTCATCATAGAAATTTATTTAGAAGAAAGCGGAATGTGGAGCTTTGATGGTTTTGCATGTATTAGAATGTTTTCATTTTTTAATATATGTAATTTGTATAAGTAGATATTAACTCTTGTAACTATGATATATAGTTAGGATGTTTTATGGTATTGGTTTATAAGCCCCAGTGGCGTTTACTGCATGTGATAGATTATATTAGATAAAATTGGGATATATGTTGTGAGTATAATGCAGGGGCCCCGAGGTCATTTTTACTCGGTATAGTTGTATATGAGACCTTGTGTGGTCATTGTGTGGGGCGGGTTATCTCTGAGTGTTGTATTTAGGTAGAGCTCCCAGGTACAATGGGACTACGCAGATTTTGTCTGAGTGGCGTCGGGTAACCCAGGCAATACTAATGTCTAGCGGGTTGACGGGTAGTCAACGGACCCCGGGTTTTGGGCGTCACATAACTCCCCTTTCTCTCTCTCTTTACATTTCTCTTTCTTTATTTTTCTCTTTAGCATTTTCTAATATTAAATAAGGCTTAATAATATTAAATAATAAATTGTTTTTTTTAATATTATATTTCTATTGATTATTAAGTTGCTTGTTTTTTATAGGCTTAAAATCAACATCTTAAACTTTATATTAAAAAATTTAAGTCAATACTTATTTTATTACTAAAACAAAGTTTTAGATAAATAAAAAATATTAAGGAATTTGATTTTCTCATATTTGGTTTTATCATGAAAAAAAAAAATATAAATAAAATATAATCAAAAATTTTCAAAATCTTATATATTTTTAAATTTATTACGCCTTATATAATTGAGAGAAAGAAATAAAATAAATTTGAATAAACGTATAGAATTAATTTATTAAGTCTAAACCTATTTTTTTTCTATTTTATTTTCTTAGTACTTTCTTGGTAACAAAACCGAAGCCTTAGGATCTGTTTTGTTTTTATTTTTGAAAACTGTTTTTGAGAACAATTTTTAAAAACATAGACAATACCATATTTTGGTGTTCTCTCAAAATTTTACTTGTTTTTTGCATTCTTTGTGTTTTTGAAAAAAAAAAAAAAACACCAAATATGTTTTCCTTATTCTCATTACTTTTGATAATAGAAAACGGTTTTTAAAAACCATAAACAAACCGTTATTAAAATTTGCCTTTCCATGAGTTCTCCACCACTATAAATCTAATTTAAAAAAGAAAAAGTGTTTTCCATCTACAAACTTAAATGCGATCACAAAATAAAAACTTTTTGAAAGTAATTTAAATTCAATTAATGCAATATGATATCAAGAATGGTATTTAGGGTATGGTTTTATTAATATTTTTTAAATAATATATTGTGTTTGTATGATTAAAAAAAAGTATCTCAAATTAATCAAAATACCAAAATTTTAATTATTTTATAATAAATGTATTAAATTTAGTCAATTGAAACGTATAGGTTAAGATTGGCTAGAGAAATTTGAAAACGACATGGATATTTAGCGTGCAAATATTTGTTCAATTCCTTCACATGAGGTATTTTTTTCTTTTAGGAGGTTCCAGAAATAGGTGGAAACATAAAATAACATTGACTTGACCGATATTTTAACTGTGTTTTAAAAATCATACTGATTCGATCGATTTGAGTACCCGATTAAATCTATGATTCTGTCATCGGTTCGTTCCTTAAATCTTAATCCAGAAACCTTTTCAAGATCCGATTTTTAAAATATTATATTCTAATGTATGATTGGATTATATATATGGACAAAATTTTCAGTGAGATAAGTAAAATCCAGTGGCAATCGATAAGTGGGGGCTCCCGGTATTTCGACGATCGAAGCTCGATGGTCCAAGTTAAAATGGATCCACACAACAAGAGCTACGTATGAATACCAAAATTTGAAAGTTTAGTTAGTTTCGCTTGACTTGCATAGACTAGGGTGGTTCCTTGTCATGCCGTATCATTTACGGTGTCTAAACCAAAACCTCTCTCTTGATATGCCTCTCTAGTTTGTGTTCAACCAGGGTCAGCCGCCGTGTCTTTTTAAAAACCTCGAATATTTAAGAAAACAAAAAAAAAAAGTCTTGTCTTGTTTTGGTCTCAACAAATATCGAGGAGGAACCTTAAAATAAAGGGAAAGGTAAGTCGTATAAAAATATTTATACAGCAAGGGGTGGCACAAACTCTCAAAAAAGAACTATGGATTAATTTAAAAAACCCCGCCGCCATACCATTCCATGTGTAGACGCAAACTATGGGTCTATTATGGAGTTTTGTACGGAAGTAATTCATTGAAAAAAAAAAAAACCGAACTCAAGATCTAGTTTGAAAATATAACTAAACGAAGGTTTGGAACAGTGAGGAATGGCCAGGCGCTGGATAACGCCGGCTTCTAATTTTAAAAATTTAAATAATGCAGACCGCCAATGTCGGTTTCTCAATTTTAAAAATGTCAATAGCCTATGACTCCCAACGCCGCTTCTCAATTTAAAATGGCAATAAATTCTGCACTCCCAACGCCTAAGCCGATTTTATAAACCGCACTCCCAACAGATCTTCCTTCCCCTTCATTTTCTCCCTTCCCGCATTTTCTCCACCTTCCTCTATTTTCTCCTTCCACCGACATTTTCTCCAAATAGATCGGGCATCCATTCTCCACCACAATTTCACCTCGGCGACTACAAAGGTTCATCGCACAACCATCGGTACTCTTCTGACGGCGCTTTCAGATCGTCCCATGCTCCCGACGTGAGTTAGTGGTTTCATGTAAGACGGATTTGGGGATATGGTTTTGTTTTCGCTGGTCTGATTAGATTGATGGGCCTTCTGATTCCATGAGTAACTACAATAAAAGTGAAGCACTGGTCACATCGAATGGGACATCAGGTTGCTGATTTTTTTGCATTCGGGTCTTCTTGATTTGCTTAAATTCAATTAAGTCATTCCATACCTCAAAATGGTTGAATACATATTCATATATTAAAGCAGTATACACAGGTGGAAACAATCCCAAATGAAATGCTGCAGTGGCAACCAAACACATAGTCCCATAATAAGCCTTGCTTATCGGTGGAAGAGAATTATAGAATCTGAAAGATAGTAAAACAATAAATCTCAGAAATGGTCACCATCACCATTAAACCCTTCATAGCAATTAAGTGTATCAATAAATGGCCACATAAGAAATTAATATAAAATCAGATTTAAGTGTATCACTCACTACATTTGTAAACCCTTCATAGCAAGAGGAAAAAAAATGGTACATTAAACGATCTTAATAACTTCCTGCAAAACATTGTGCTAGCTTCCCACAAAAAAAATAAATAATTTACATAGAAATTTATGTTTCCATTTGTTTCTATTCTGTTATACGTGTCTCATCATACTCCAAAGAAAAATGTAATTTTTCAATGACACAAGACACAAAAATTCCAAAAGATTTAGAACTCCTTCACCTTTGATACTTATTTCTCAATTCTTCCACACGGCGTAAAGATTGTGGGCACTTATCTTCATAGCCAGATATACCATAAGAATGATTTTCCTGCCCATTGAAATGTACTATTATCCAAACTAACTTAATTTGGTTCCTTGATTGTGAAATTACTTGTCAATATATGCACAGTGGGGTGTCCTAGGCTCCTAGCAGAATCAGAAGCCTTCTTAAGCATATGAAGGCTGACCTTCCAAAATCCAGCAAACCGAACTAGTCTATGTAAAGTTTTTCATTAAGTGGGCTTCATTAATTGGAATTAAAACTGAATTAAGATTGGTCTAATTAAGTGCTATCAGTTTCTAATAAATCATATGGGTTGGCTGTGTGTAATGTAGTTCGCCCGCCCGTTATGAGGGCCCGTGGTCGGAACTCTATTTAAGGAAGTTCTCAAGTCCCTCCCAAACCCTGGGCTGATACATTTCTATCACATACGCATAATTCTCTCTAAGGTTTTTCGAGAAAAGTGATTCCGCAATCTCATAAAGCCGCTTAAAGGGTCGCTTGGGGAGAAGATCTCGAGATCGATAGATCGGCTTCTTCTTTGCTCTTCATCAATTCCACTCAACAAAGAAAGAGATCCATGGATTCCAAAGGTATGTATTTACAAGGTTTTTCTCCATTAAATGATGCTCGTGTTCTACCATGGCGACCTAGGGTTGTTAGGAAATTGTGATTCCATGCTTGGCACGAGCCAACCATGGATTAGAACTCAAAACATACGGATTTGAGAAATTTTTTTGGGTTTATGAAAATCGGATAATCTGGCCCACTGATTTTTCTATACATCCAAAATTAAATATTTTTACATATTTGGAATCCTCACGACGAGACGATCACAACGGTGGGTGGCACATCGCCGGAAACCTCCGCACGCGCTCTCACGCGCCGCCACGCGCCACCACGCGCGTTGAAGACGACGGGCGCGCGGTAAAGACACGCCGCCGTGATCACCTAACGGGTCGCCGACGCCATTGATGACGCCAAGATGACCTGCTAAGACCGACCGGCCAAACTCCGGACCGCTCGATCCGCTTGTCGAATCTCTGGCCCAGCTATGGATGCCGGCGTGGTGATGACGCGGCGATGACGCGGGTCGATGACGCCGTTCGATGACGCCACGGATGACGCCGCATTACCTAACTCCGTGACTCGACCCGGCCGACCGGAGATTTGACCGACCGCCAGAAGACTCGACCCATTAACTGTCGACCCGACCGGCTAACTATCGACTAATTCGGCTGGTCTACAACCGGTCAACGGGTCAAACATGACCCGGCCAACGGCCGCATCTCGACCGGCCAACGGTCAACTGGTCAACGGTCAAACCCAATCTCTGGCCAATACAACCTAGACTGATGCATCGCTGCTGCCATAGCACGCCACATCGCTACCGAACCTTTTCAGCGGCGCGTGAGGGCGCTGTGGAGGGTATTTGGGGCACTCGATACTCTACAAAGATTGTGACGTAAATTTCTACAATTGGTATATTGACCTAGCATGCTCAAGCTTTTTACAGATATGAAAATACGTATAACCCTATGTATGCCTAGTTATTAGGGTATTTTCAGACGTATTCTGGTATTTCTCTATGGTTTCTAAATACATAAGGTAAATTAACATGAACACTAATTGCATAAGGGTCGGTAAGTTCTAAATTAATTGACTATTAATGAATTGAACAAATATAATTGGCATTACATATATTGAATGTGATACATAAAGTTTATATCCTTGCATGAGTGATTTTCAAGAATTCAATCGGTTGTGACCGCCAAAGTGGCACACTTTCTGATTGGTTTGAGAAATATCAACTTCATATCGGGTGGGATGTCTCCTCGTTTATTGCATGGTCATACTCCCAAAGGAGGTGATTCGCTGGGTCAAATGGAGGATACATGATAAGATGCAACGAAATGACTCCATCTTAGTGGTTCATACACCTGTGCTGCAGGATTTCACGGCGATTAGAATATGTTCTCATGGCCGCCGGCCAAGTGTGGAGAGTATACAACTCGCATGTCATATTTTCTCGCCTCCAAAGGCGATTATGTGATGATGTAATGTAATTCTACGAGTATTCACATATGATGCTGATCACATTGTTATGTTTTATTTTTCGCCAATTTTTCGTGAGCGGTAATTCCATTTCAATTCGAGATCCTTACTTGACAATTTCAAGAAATGGAAAGAGGATTTTTCACTGAATGGAGTCAAGTGATGTTCACTGGCGCCATAATGGATGTTTCAGCAGATATCACAACCTCTAGCACTCGACCTGAGAAACCCGACTATGTCGCCTCGAGCGAGCAATAGGATTTGCTCACGACAATGAAGAAATCCATACAAATAGGGAACACTTGAAAGTGGTTTGCCGTTAGGATCGCTCGCTTAAGGAGATGATGGCAAACATAGAGGCTAAATCGAGTTTCATCCAATGTCAGGTTGAACACTTCTTCAAAAGCTCTTCAACATGAAGTACGATGGCACAAATTGGGTTAGAGATTATGTCCTCGGGATGGTAGACCTAAAGGCTTAAGCTCCAAGCTCTTAATGTTACCATTCCCGATGCTTGCATTGTGCATCAAGCCCTCGAACACCCTTCCACCCGATTGGATTATAAAGACAAACCACAATTCCCAAGATAAAACTTGGCCGCAAATGACCTGAGAGCAAGGGTGGTGGCAAGAGGAAGATAGCTTAAGAAGGATTAAAGAGACAGGGTCAAAGAGTGTCGTAAGTCCCCATAGGAAGAATACAGTTCAAAAGTCAACCACAAGGTGCTCATGAAACTACCATTAACTGACAATATAGTCCAAAGAAGACATTCGAAAAAGGATAGGATCGCCTCGCTTTTCATAAGAAGAAAGGTCACATGAAGAAGGATCAGACAAAATTTAAAGCTTGATGTCCAAGCGTGGCTTACAGTAATGATTCTTAATACTTGTTTGTGAACTAACCTATCTCGAAGCACCATCCAGCTTCGTGGCTTGATAGTGGAGCAACTAATCATAGTTGTGATTTACCTATACAGGATTCATAAACCGGAGGAAGCCAAACAAGGATGAATCAAAGCTCACCGTGGGAAATAACGAAGGTCAAGTCATGTTCGTGGGAGATGTAACTTAGCTTTAGATTCGGTTTTAAGTTGATGTTGAAAGATACATTTTATGTACCTTCTTTAGAAGGAATTCTAGTTTCAGACATGCTTCGATTCATATGATTATTCTTTTGAAATTAAGAGCAATATTATTTCAATATTTCTTAATTCAAATAAGGTTGGTACCACATATGTCCACCTGATTATATAGATTAAGTTGGTCTCCGATGACATATACGTGGCTTATACAAATTAAAAGGTTGTTTCAAAAGACCATTACCTAAGGATGAGTCTTACGACATGGCATAAACGTACTCGATTCTAAGGATAGAGTAGAAAGGCTAATAAAGACTAATATTCTGCCTGCTCTTAAAAATGACTTAGAGATATGCGTAGACTGTTGTAGGGGTAAAATGACTAAGATAAGAAAGAAAACTGCAGTCCGTAGTTCTGACTTGTTGGAAGTCATTCACACCGATATAAGTGGACCTTTATGGCAACCTCAGGCTTCTATTTCATCACATTTATTGATGACTATTCTCGATGGTTATTTGTACTTGATTAAAGAAAAGTCCGAGTCTCTGAAAATTCAAGATTTTTCTGACCGGCTTCCAGAAACAAGCTTGGGAAAGTCATAAAGGTTGTTAGATTCGACCGAGGTGGAGAGTATTATGGCAAGCATGGCGATGCCGACAATTTTAAGGGCCATTCACAAATACTTAGAGGACTCTCGGATAGTGGCACAACTTACTATGCCTGAGTCCTGAAAGCAAAATGGTATAGGCCGAAAAGGCGCAATCGCACTCTTGTGGAAATGGTAAGGAGTAAGGATTAGTAGGACAAATTTACCCGGTTTTCTATGGGGTGAAGCTTTGAAAACAGCTTTGTACATTTTGAATCGTGTACCTACGAAAGCTGTTCCATTGACTCCTTTTGAGTTATGGACTGGGCGAAAGCCTAGCTTAAACCATCTTAAGGTTTGGGGATGTCCTGCGGAAGTAAAGTTATATAATCCAACATTAAGTAAGTTGACCTGTAACTACTAGGTGTTATTTTGTATCTCACTTAACATTCGAAGGACATCTGCCTATAATCCCACGGAGGCACAAGAATCTGTGGAATCCATTTTACGCCTGCTTTTGGAGTTTGATGTGGCCAAGAGAGTAGCCGTCGCGTACTACTGAGGATGATAGCACGATAAGTAATGTGGCATCCGCATCCTCCCATACGCATAATCGTGGAAACTCCCACACACCATTTCAACCCGCTGAGACTAGGGATCCCGTTGATGAGACAGCCCCTAATGAAGTTCATCAAGGCTCTCAAAAAGTGTATCGTGGCTATTACTACTCCAAAGAAGGAGAGATCCACTAGGGAGAGACGATCGCCTATACCATCGACTATTTAGTCTATATAGAGTAGCAAGATTACGTATATCGGCTTCGTGACTCCATCCAATAACTTATGAGGAAGCTATTTCTTGTCCTCAGGCAGAACTGTGGTTAGATGCAATGAGAAATGAAATTCAATCTATGAGGCATAATGGAGTTTGGGAACTTATTGAATTAGCCTCGAGGGTCAGACCCATTGGTCGCAAATGGGTGTATAAGACTAAAAAGGGTCTCAAAAGAAAGATCAGAGAAGTTTAAAGCCGACCGGTAGCCAAAGGTTTCCCACTGGGAGAGAAGGAGCAGACTATGAAGCAACTTTTTCTCCATTTCTCTTCTAAAGATTCTTTCAGAAAGTGATCATGGCATTATTGCTCATTTGATATGGAGTTACAACGATGGATGTTAAAAATGCCTTCAAATTCCGAGACCTTAATCTAAGAAGTCTATATGATGCAACCCAAGGTTTTGTGGCAAATGATTCGTGTAAACTCGTATGTAGATCAAAAGTCTATTTATGGTCTCAAGCAAGCTTCTAGACAATGGTACTTAAAGTTTCATAGTGTTGTTGTTTATATGGTTTTGTTGAGAACAAAGTAGATCAATGTATATACTGCAGCGTCAAATGAGGAAATTCATTTTCCTAATACTCATGTGGATGATATCTCGCTGCGCGCGACCTTGGTCTACTGCATGAGACAAAGCGATGTTGTCAAATAACTTCGATATGAAGGACCTTGGTGAATGCCTTCTGCCTTAGGCATTGAGATTCATAGGATCGCTCATAATTATCGGGTTTTATCCTCGCAGGGCATATAAGTTGATCGTGTTTTGTGATAGATCCAACATGCACCATGTGTTTGTGAATTGCCCTCGGCCTCAGCGATAAGTCGAGCCCATCACAATGTCCCTCATCTCGTATATAGAGAAAGCCCAATGAAGAATATACCTTATGCTAGTGCACTCGGGAGTATTATGTATGCTCAAGTATGCACTAGGCCCGATATTGCCTTTAGTAAATGTGACTTCTAGGCGTATATCGCTAAACTCAGACATGATCATCAAGTTGTCGCCAAGAAGGTTATGAGGTAAATTTAAAGAGGACAAAAGACTATATGTTGATTTACAAACATGTTCAGACCCACACCTAGTCAGGGTATTCGTATCTCGTACTCTCACGTCAGTCAGGATGAAAAGAAGCCAACAACTCGGTTATATCTTAAGTTAGCAGGAGGTGCAAGATCATGGAAAAGTGAGAAATGTAAATTAATTGCATCCTACTCATGCAGCCGGAGTTTGTAGCATGCTTTTCAAGAACTAGCTCAAGTAATTTGGTTCAAACCTAATTAAGAGTTAACCGTGTTTGATTTGTGGATAGGCCCATACAATTGTATTAGACAAGACTCATAGTATTGTTTATTAACAACAACAGAGGTCTCAAGGGGTCTAAACACATGGAGGTCAAATACCTGACCATAAAGGAAAAAGTTCAAAACGGTGACGTTGCAGTGGAACACATATCAACGGATGATATGATTGCAGATCCGCTAACTAAAGGCCTTCGCCTCGTATTTGAAACGACATGTCATTAACATGGGCTTAGGAGTATCATGATACTGTGAATTAGTGGGAGCTATTGTTTTAAGTTGCGCTCTAATAAAGGTTCACCTAATTACATTACATTTTGTAATAATTGAATATGTATCAACTCTTTACATTCAATAAGGTATTTGCGGAATGTAGGTTTATCGAAGCCAGTACATATAATCGTTGAAAATACTAAGGCATTGTAAACTTCTTGAATAAAGGCTATAACATTCTTGGAATTAGCCTCATAGCATATTTTGTTACATTAAGTAAAGTTACCTATCAAGGTAACATATATACGTGTTCGTTTGGAACCATAATGGATACCGTGACACACTAGTTTGCGGACACTTAAGGAGAGAGAATTGGACTAACAAAATGGATAACACATGAAGTATCACTCATTATGAGGTATTGTCCATTTAAACACACTACCATATTGAATCCATACAAAGAGTTGAAAGCACTCGTGATCATGGAAGTGGGCTGCATGAGTACATGCACTACCGCCATGATTCAAAGGTTCGAGACTTTATGGGATCGATTGACTATTAAGAATAAATTTAGACCAATATAGTTAGTGCGCATTACGCTTCTTTGTTTCAATTAATATCGCCTACTGAGAATGTAAAGTTTTTCATTAAGGGCTTCATTAATTGGAATTAAAACCGAATTAAGATTATTCCACTAAGGTTATTGGGCTTACTAAATCATACGGGCCGGCCGGGTAAAATGAGTTCGCCCGCCTATGAGGGCCCGTGGGCTTAACTCTATTTGCGAAAGCTCAAGTCCCTCCCAAACCCTGTTGATAAGGTTTCTATCACATACGTACAATTCTCTCTAAGGTTTTCTGAGAAAAGTGATCGGCAATCTCATAAAGCCAGTTTCAAAGGGTCGTTTGGGAGAAGATCTTGAGATCGGTAGATCGGTTCTCTTTGCAGCTCTTCATCAATTCCGCATCAACAAAGAAAGAGATCCATGGATTCCAAAGGTATGTAATTTACAGTGTTTTTCTCCATTAAATGATGTTTGAGTTCTACCATGGTGATCTAGGTTGTTAGAAATTCGTATCCTACAGTCTAAACATAAAAAGCTACCCTTAATCCAGCATATCAAACCAATCTAAACATACAAATCTTTCCAAGTCCTATTGATGAAAAGTCCATCAATTAAATCAGGCCATGGGAATGACCCTGAGGAATTTGTTTGCAGCAATTGAGAAAAAAATGCTCACTAGTAGAGGTTCCCAAAATATTTATACATCATGAAAGGATAAAAAATTCTTTGCGAAGCTTAAGCTTTTCCAGCTTCCTTTTCAAAACGATGGTTTAAAATATTGATAAACAGATTTGAATATTATATTAATTGAATTTGTTTCTATAAATTGCCGTTAAAGTTCCTTATATGAAGCAAGTGTCATAGTATAACACATAGTTCCACCTATATATTCTAATTGTATACATCTTTTATATCTTTTTATTTTCATTACGATATAAAATAAATAAAGTTGTTTTCTTAATTATTGCATGCATTGCAAGTAAATTATTGCATTGGGAAGAGGTTTTTGGAAGTTAAAAATAAGGTCATTACGACCTATCTTTTCACTCAAATTTGGACCCACTGAGGTCATTGTATGATATCGAGCCATGTTGGTTGTGTTTTTAGGAGAAATTGTATTTTGAGTAGAGCTCCCCGTACAAAGGAGACTCTGCCCGATTTTTCATTAAATCATGAGTCCCTAAAGGGGCACGACAGCTATTTATTTTATAAACAAAGTATCAAGGATAAAACATTTTCTCATACTATTTAATTTTTGTTTACTTCATTTGAACGGCCAGTTATAATCGTTTCCTCTATTCCCGTAATGTGTTACTACAATGGACATATAGTGAGGACCGATAATGATGTGTGGAAATACGATGGAAACAAAGCTTCCATTGTGCCTTTGGAAATACCCTGGCTGGATCGCACGCTTCAACAATCGTGATATCATTTTGTAAGCACACCTATTGACAAACAGAAGTTCAACTTAGTGCTCAAGTGCAGGTATCCTCTAAAATGCGGAAATAGGTTCCAACCGCTTACAATATGGGAATGACGATTCGCGCACCTAATGTTGAACATGGTTAACACAACTAATACTCCAGCTGAAATCAATTCAGCCTGCTGAGGTCGTTAGGAATACACCGACAAGAATCGATCTATCATGCTATGTAAATCGAGAATTTGGGCGTAAATTGGACTATGGTTGTGGGCCTAAGATGTCCAAAGACTAGATATAGGAGCATATGGAGATGATGATGCTTGCGCTTATGAAGAAGGTAATGATGAATCTGGTGAAGATGATGATGAATATGATGATGAATATGATGATGACTTACATGCCCAAGCCGATGGACACGTATCATCATTCCGCACTAAACTGTGTTTGAGAATGAGCGAGGGCTTATTTGTTCCCCTCACAAGATGCATTACATTGTGATGTATCGAATATTGCAAATGATGATGAGGAACCAGCTGAGTCAGCCCCTATTCAATATCACCTACCACCAACACCTTGTTTTGAACATGTTGAAAACATAGATATTGCTACTTCAAGTGGTTGGACTCCATGGGTGCAAGAGACAACCAGTTATGCGAGTGGTGAATTTGTAGTTGGGCAAATTTTTAATTCTAAATCCGAATTGCAAGAGGCTGCAAAGATTTACTCAATTAGAGCACACCAGGAGTTTGTCAGAAGTTGCCTCTCGTACACCGCTTGTCACATAAGAAGGCGTAAGAATGTCAATGTCACTGAAGCCGCAGCGGCCATGGTTGTGAAAGAACTAGCTTATTTGTGATCAATACAAAGCGGCCGCACACTGCGGTAAATCCGTACTAACCGAGACCATCATCAACTGGACTCAAAGTCAAGCCGCTACTCACATACGTGCAATAATTAAGGCACAATTTATTATCCCCTCACGCTATTCAAGCAAGCGTTATGGAGAAATGGGGATATGAATTTCATATAAAAGCCTTGATGGGAAGTATAAGGTATTTAGACACTTATTCTCGTGATTTTTCCTACCATATACAGATCTCCCACGCTTGTTCTTGTTACAGAACAGTTTTTACAATCATGATGTAAGTTGTCATTTGGAAAACTACCTCTCATAGTGTGCCAAACAATGAGACATTCCAAATGTTCGTGGAATTCGCTTTCATTCATTGAAGGTTCGCAAATTGTCGCCCGACTTAGTATCGATGGTACACATTTGTATGGGGAAGTATAAAGGGACATTGTTGATTGCTATGGGATGTGATGGAAATAATCGCTGTTCCATTGACATTTGCTATTACTTAAGGCTATAGAATATTGATAGTCGGGGATGGTTCTCGCATGCATCAAACAAGAGTAACACAACGGATCGAATATGTGTTATATCCGATAGACATCCGTGTATTATGGTAGCTATGAGCGATCCTCATTCGCTTGGGATGCACCATATGCCTATCACAGATCTGCATGCGTCATTCGCAAGCAATTTTATGACCCGCTTCAAAGATAAACCGTTGAAGAATTTGGTATGCGTGAAAGTACTGGGCTGCAACAACACCACGGAAGATGAATAGGCATATGGCTACAATTGGGAGAATTAATCCTGAAGCACTACAATGGTTAGAGGCGATCCCTCTTCCGTTATGGGCACTTTCACATGATGGAGGTCGAAGATATGGGATAATGACAACCAATATGTCAGAGGTATTTAACAGTGTTCTTAAAGGGGCTCGCAGCTTACCAATCAGTGCATTAGTTCAGTTGACATTTTCCCGCCTTAACAGCTACTTTGTTGCAATCTAAGGGAACAAGTCGCTTAGATTGTCATCTGATGAGCAGTTCACTCCATATGTTGATGCTCAAATTCAGGGTCGTGTGATTAAGGCTGGGTCAATGGAAATTGTTCTTTACGATCACTTACAGGGCAGATTTCACGTAAAGTCTAGGAGTGGACGCATTCATCACTTGAACTTACATGACAAGAAATGCACATGTGGTAAGACACTGATATATGGATTTCCATGTAGCCATATCATTACAGCATGTCAGCATCGATGTGTTGATTTTCGGTCATTTGTTCAAGGCTACTACACTACGCAGTCTTATTATGACACTTGGGCAAGCTTGTTTTATCCCATATTCAATGAAGATGAGTGGCCTCTTTATGATGGTCCAACGATCGTAGCTCCTGAGTCAATGAAACGACAAGTCAGTGGCCGTCCTAAATCAACCCGTTTGCACAATGAAATGGATTAGGAGGGCAAACCTGTATAAAATGTGGGTTGTGCAAACAACAGGTCACACCTACGGCCTGTAAGAGAAATCAACTTTAGTTATGGATGTGAAGTAAGGCAATTAGTTGTTTGTTTGTAAATGAGACCTCACCCTTTTTTTTTTTTTGTTATGTATAAGACTTATGTACTAGCGTTTATTTCTTGTAAACGAGGCACCGAATATTTAGTAGTTGTCTTATATCAGACTTATTCTATTGAATGAAACATGCTTATTGTACGTGTTTATTGTAAATTGTCGTTGTACTTAATGTTGACAACCATATTTGACAATTATGCTGGATTTGTTATGATCCATAGACATGGCGCTCAGGATTCATGATGGATCCGTTTGACACATCCTAGTTTTGTTTGCAAGACAGACACCGATCACACTTAGTAGATACAGAGCAGGTACGTAATCTGTTAATAAGGCATATGTATTATTAGTAGTTGTAATTACGTAATTTATACATAACCACTTTTAAATTTGGATGTTTCCTTGGTTGCACTCAGAGATCTCCGCCCTCGATGCAGATGAGAGCTTTCTTAAGGTTCATGTAGAGGATGGATATTCTGGATCCAACATACGTGATTAGAACCGATTTTACTAAGATATAAACGTCAGCCACACGCGATCGATCGCCAATTTATCACCTCACTAGTCGAGAGATGGCGACCCGAGACACACACGTTCCATGTGCCAAGAGGGGAGATGACGACATCTTACGTGGACGCCGCCATCCTCCTTGGCTCACGTGATCCACGTGTGGCCCAAGAACACCGCACATGTGTGTTCGATGTGGCGGCACAGGCGCTGAGTCGCTCGGCACATCCCACCCGCCGATGCTATTAGAGGAGTCACTATCTCCTTGCGGTGGTTATGTTTGCAATTATCCACCTCACACCCGATGCGCATGATGCCACATAGAGCCGCTGTGCGCGTGGGGTTCATCTTAGCGCTTTATCGGATCCTTCTTGCTCATGACAAGAAGTGGTGCGACGGTTCCCATTTGCTATCTACCTCTACTGCGAGATTTGACGCTACATATAGTTGGGGTGGTGCAGTACTAGCACATACATACCGCGAGTTATGCCGAGCCGCCTGATCGTAGCCGCAGGCACGCACATTACACTCATACGTGTATGTAATAACCGGAATGTGTGTTGTCATGGTATGGATGAATCGTCGCTTATGCCACTATTACTCATAATTCAATTCCATTGGAGTCATTGAGACTTGTTGGTCGATATATTTGTACATGTTGTATTTTGGGTAGCCCTCCTCGTACAAAGGAGACTCTGCCCAATTTTCGTTAAATTATGGGTCCCGTGAAGGGAAATGATTTATAATTTTTTCCCTTACGCAATATAAAAACTTCATTATTTTAACCCACTTTCTCATTGTTCTGTATTCAGCTATGGTCATGGGAGAGACTACACGTCGGGCGACCCCATCACGATCGAAGCACCACCACCCGCCTCGTGCCTTGCATGATGCCGATGTCGATGTTTGTGATGGTGACCTACCCGGTGGCCGCCCAAGATGGACACAGACATCCTCCCACGAGCCAGAGGTACAACTAGCACTTCCACTCGGGTGTAGGTGGAGAGTACCTTCGACATCGGTGCATTAACCCATCTGGGCGTGTTCCTCCTATACCGAGATCATTTAATGCAGCTTACTCCCCGACGTAATGTTTATGTAAAACTTTATGGTTCTATATTAATTATATTCATATTCCTGTAAAATTTATTGACATAAAGTGTTCACATGTAGGTCTCATGGCAGCCATACGTGGGAGAGTTACTTGACCAACTCCCATATATCTGCTTAGCTGATCAGGAGATCTGGTGGACGATGTTACCACTCATATGTTTCAAGATTGTCGAAAGGGCATCGCCCCGGCAGAGAGTCCTCGCGGCAAGCTTTGGGATGCAACATGAGATACCTCCAAATTGCTTCCACAAGCAACAAGCAGTGCGGATGCACGTGGACTACACCAAATGGGCTGACATGACCATGCACCATTCATAGCATTATGGGAGACGCGAGCGGCTAGGATCATCACTTCACCCCTATGCCGGGCTTCCACGGACTTCATGATTCCTACATGCAGGGTATCGTCGTATCACACGGCGTCTTTTGACACCACGACTTCATAGGGATGACATGAGGTTCCATACTACAGCCGGTAGTATGGATCTTTGGTAAGTAACAGTCATGTGTTTCTAAAATATTTTACCTAATTTCCACTAATAGATTATGTAATTATAATTCTTTCTTTGGTTCACTCAGATCGCCGCCATGGCTGACATAGCCATTCGCTCCCATTATGATACCCCTGGTGCTTTATGCAACATACATCATATTGCCCTATCGGTGTTACACCAGATCGGTGAAGACCATCGCATCGCCGAGTACACTCAGGAGGCTTCGACATCACATGATCCATTTATTAGACCTCCGGTGTCGTCCACACCATCACGTATGCAGCCCGTTCGAGGTAGAGGGAGAGGGAGAGGGAGAGGGGGAGTTGATCGCAGAGGTCGTGCTCGAGCGAGTGGGTCAGCCATCGTCTCGGGATGCTGAGAGGGTCTAGGTACACCTGAGCCGACTATGCCTACTTCGATACCCTCCTATACTTACCACTCACCCGAGCCGTTTATACCCCCACACACCTACACATCACCTTCCATACCCACTCACATTGACGCATCACCTTCCCTACCCGCACATTACACATCACCTTCCATACTCCCACATACTTACATGTCTGTACCTTATCCGGTGTCTACAGAGCCAGCCTCCATAGCATTAGATATCCCACTGTCATCACACCATTTACCATCTCATACATTGCATCCCACAGATGATACCATCGTTGACCTTTTACCCGAGCGGGTAGACTCGTAGGCGAATCTCTTGCGACCGACGTACATCGACCACCCATCCACGATACCCGGCTCCATCAGCGACCTCGGCTCCATCAGCCTCCCAACTGATCGCCCCTCGCCTCCTTCCTCACTCCAATAGACCCTATCGTCACAGATCGCTTATTTTAGGCGCCGCCCTAAGAGAAATATAAAGGCGCCGTCTTGTGGGACACATTGATACATATTATTTTATATATGATATTCAGATAAAATGTTTTAATATATTTAAATGTTTTAGTGTATGTATTGGTACATTAAGCATGTTCTTTGTATCTTTAGTATTACGTCTAATAGTTCCTTGATTTTTTATCATAGTTCCAAAGATCATAGTTCTAAGCCCTTGAATCCCGATTCAAATGGTAAAAGGTGGAAATGGGTTACGAAAGATCTATGTTTGAATCCTTGTAAGAGCAAATTACTATAACATAATATACAAAGTGAATATATGTCAAAAAAAAAAAATTCAATTAAAAATATTTCTAATAAAAATATAAATAAACAAGCTCTAAATATAGGATATCTTGATATTTGCTCCTTTAGCTTCCATTAGATTTAACAATTAACAGCGCTTAACCGCACAAGTGAGGAAGAAATGGACTTGGGGATCATAGAAAATCAAGGGAAAAATGATTGTTCTTGGACACTGACACATATACCTTAAACATGCATGTTAGGTTTGGTGATCAGAAATTGGTCATGTTGTTCCATTTTCCATAGTTGTTTGGCATTTGCAATATCATAAATAAATGACTCAAGTTCCAAGGAGACAAGCTTTTAAATGCTTTCATAACTTACCTCAACCGGTAAAAAACAGCTACATTGCCCATATTTTTCTCTTTTCCTTTTTCATCAAAGAGGATTAATTTCCTGAAGTAGTACTTCTACAACATTATACACCCTTCTTTCTTCCTTCTTCCTTCTTCCTTCTTCCTTCTAATTTAAAATACCATTTTTCTCATTCAAGCAAAATTATGAATCTCTTAGCTCTTCATACCTTCAAATAATCTTTCTTGGGTTTCTTGCCTTATCCTTTAATAGACTAAAATATGAGGGAGGAAATCTGTGGATTTTATAGTTCCTCGATTTTTTATCATAGTTCCAAACCATGAATGTCTAATAGTTCTAATGTTTTAGTGTATGCGGGGAAAGGAGAAAATGAAAGGAAGGGCGTGGGGTTATTTACAAAAAAGAAGCCGGCGTTGGGAGTGCCGGTTTTTTAAAATGAAAAACCGGCGTTGGGAGTGCCGGCTATTGACATTTTTTAAAATTGAGAAACCGGCGTTGGGAGTGCCGGCTATTGAAATTTTTTAAAATTAAGAAACCGGCGTTGTCAACGCCGGCCATTCTGCTTTCCAAACCCACTGGGCCTTATATTTTCAACCAGATCGATCTGAGTCTGGTTTCTTTTTTTCTTTCAATGAATTACTTCCGTACAAAACTCTCTATTCTGGCGGTCTGTATGGGTCACGCTTTCTCTTTTGCGTCACATTGTCGGCGGTCTGACCGGGGAGCCCCCTTGTTGCTCTCAATGGAGATAATATGAGTTAATTGATAAATATATATATATATATATATATATATATATATATATATTTACCAGATAATATAGTATATGAGTTAATTGAAAACTCGAGATTGTGATTAGATCGGAAATGATAGAAATGGAATAGAGCACAGAACTGTACGGGCAAAACTGAATCAACATTCACCTCAAGTGGAGAAAGGAGAAGGTCCAATCATTCTCTTCCTCCATGGCTTCCCCGAGTTTTGGTACTCCTGGCGCCACCAGCTCCACGCCTTCGCTTCTCTCGGCTACCGAGCCGTGGCTCCCGACCTCCGGGGCTACGGCGACAGTGACGCCCCCGCCGACGTCAACAGCTACACTTACTTTCACGTCGTCGGCGACCTCATCGGAGTGCTGGACGCCATTGGCGCCGATAAGGTGTTTGTGGTGGGCCACGATTGGGGAGCCACGATTGCTTGGTATCTAAGCTTGTTTTGCCCTGATAGAGTGAAAGCTTTACTGAACCTTGGCGTTGCTTTTTTTCCAAGAGACGCCATGAACAAGCCAATCGAGACCTTCCGGGCTTTTTTTGGAGACGAATACTATATTTGCAGATTTCAGGTACGATGCCTTCTGACTTTTTGGCCGTGTTTGTTCCGGGAGATTGGAGGGAAAGAAATAAAAAGGTTTCTTTTATTCCTAATTTATAAGAATATAAAAATATAAAACATATTTTCTTTAAAAATATATAACATAGTACTTCAAAAAGCCGGTTCGAGGCTCCCGTTTGTCTCACCCTACCGATGCACTTACTGTGCCCTCGAGACGCCTGCGCCCTACTTCAGTTCAAGCAAGCAAGGTCGGCCTGGTTTATTTCAAATGGCACGCGGCCTGGCCACTACGCGAGCCCGCCTGCAGTTTCCCGCCTTAAAGCCCCGCTCCGCAGCCCCGTCTAGCTCCCATCCAGCGCCCGCGCCTGCCCCATCCAAAAGGCCCGCCTGTAAGCCCGCTGGGCCCGCTGCAGGCCCGCCTGCAGCCCGTCTAAAAGCTCCTGCCTATGTGCCCCGCCTGTGCCTCCCTGCCTATGCGCCTACCTTTAAGCCAGCCCCAAGTTCTGCAATCCCCTCCACACGTATGCTTTTATAAATCGTATTAAAAGTTAAATAAAAAGTATAGTTTTATCAATTCAAAATAAAAATACATCATTTTAAATTTTATTAATCAAATATAATTACATTTAAACGTATTTAAAGCCATACTACAAAATAAGATATCCCAACTGCGCGACACCTACTTATTTTGTCAATCATTCAGACTTTTCAACCATAAGAAATAAAAATACAATATACATTTCCACAAAATATTTTAATCATTATTTTCCTGCGATGAACTATCTCTGATCCATTCATGTCTTTATATTTTTAAGCCAGGACACCCACTGGCTCGGGCCTTTCTCGAACATGATCATGCAATAATAACCCGATGTAAAGTTGATAATATCATAATACACTACAAAAATATTTCACAAGATCAAAATTTCAAAAGATCCTGTGGCCTCGAGAATGCACAATCATAATCATTTAATACATCAACATCTACACTGGACATTATTATTACAATTGCATTCTCGTAGATAATTGTACTAATTTCTTTATATTTCAGAATATTTTGTAAAAGCTTATAAGTACACTCCATCTTAATTTCTGCATGTGATAAACTTATATTTTTCACATATTTACACTTTCAGAATAATCAAAAAATAATTCATGTTTTGTTTGGGAACAATTAATATTATACGTAATGTTCTAATTTTTCTAATGTGCTATCAACTTGTTTTAATCCATCTTTTACAATCAAATTTAAAATATGTACACAACAACATACGTGAAATAATTTTGTATGATCATCTTTTATTTGCCAAAATCTTTTAATCTTTTGTATTGCTAAGCATCATTATTTGAAGCATTATCTAATGTTATTGTAAATATTTTATCACGTATCACCCAAATTCCCCATCATTTATTAAAGTTGCTATATTTTTATCATTATGTGGAGTATTTATTGTTTTAAAATTAAATTATTCTTATTTAACATCCATTCACTATCTATATAATCAGCACACACATAAAAACTCCTATGCATTAAAGATCCAAATATCAGGATGCTAAAACAAATTTTTCTCCTCCTTCAAAATTTGTAAAATATTGTTTTAAATTTTCTCGCTCTATTTGAAATTTTTTCACACATTCAATAAAGATTTCCGGCATCAACCTTGGTGATTAATCAACGTTGGAATTCATTAACAATCATCGGCTCCATCATATTAAAAGGTTGTTCAAATTTTTATTATGTAATCAATCATTCCTTCACGACAAGGTGACTCAGCACACATGACCATAATATTACACATGCACCACTTCTAAAATGGAGAAATAACAATCATATGAACACATCATAAGAAAATGTGTTTAAATTTCCACATTCATCTTTTACTTAATTGCATATAATTTATAATATCTAATATTACGCTACTTATATCGTTTCATCATATTTTCTTTTTAAATGACTTCATACCGAATTTGATCCACTAAGAAATTTTGCCACAAATTTTACATTTTTGTTTTATTTATTTTTATTATTTTCTAAAATTATTTATATTCAACAAAAAATTCCATATATTTGAACTAAGTTTTTAGTTTAATGATGCATATGGACTAGAAGAACATGCACATGCACTATCCATATTAAAATTATTAATAAAATATTATACTAAAATATTTTATAAACACCGTTGTTTGACATTTAAACACCGTTGATACTAACACTTAACCTAGGATATATCTCCTTCTTTACTACAGATTGCTGCAAACACTTCCTTACTATTACTTAAACGAGGTTCCCAAATTTAAACGAAATAACATAAATTAATTATAAATATAATAATAGTTTTTAAGCTTTCAAAAATAATAGTTTTTATATACTTTATAAGAAAATATTTTGTTGTAAAATATAGACATACTATTATTTTGATACTTTATTTTAAAAAATATTTATATATTGGCAAAATTAATATTTTAAAATGACTTTTCTTATTTTTTAAAAATTACTTACAATTCTGTGGTGAAAATAGAGTTTCATATTATTGAAACCGCTGTCAAAATTTTGTAATATTAAAACCCCCTTAAGTTAATTTTACATATTTGTATAATATTTCTTATTTTTAATATATCAATTTTTCTTTAAAAAAAAAAAGGGGATGGAGGAGTAAGAGCTAACAAATGGGAAGCGCTTGTAAGGTAGTGGTGGCTACTCACAGGGGTCTCGACAGTTCGCTCACTCGCCCATCAGTTCGAAGCACTCTGGGGGTCTGTCTGGGGTTCTTCCACTGGGCCCATTTGCCCTGGCTATCCCTGCTCGGTCCCGCCCACATCCCGGCCAGCCGCGCATAAAGCCCGTGGCCGGGGTCGCGGCTTTAAAATAAATAAATTCGCCGGCCAGTCTGGGCTGACCGGTCACTGGGTTTACAGCCCGCCCCGAACCGGCCGGCGGCCTAATCTCGATCAGCCCGCCCGCTCGGCCTCGCCCGTTGAGATCCCTATATAAATATGAAAAATATACTTAAAATAAAATAAAATACAAGAAAATAAAAAAATATGCGTATATATGGTTGAGACAAATACAATGGATATAGTATTACTAATTTTTCTTTAATTTTTAAGCAAAGTAGTAGAGAAAATATTACAATATTTTTCTTATGCTATATTTGAAACCAGAAAGTACTAAAGAAATTAAAAGTACAAAAGAAAATGATTTTCACATATTTAGTTTCATTGTGTAAAGTATAAAATATAATAAAAAATCCATAAAATTTTGTATATTTTTTGATGATGCTTTTTCAACCGAAACTGGGCTGGATCTTGTTAGAATTGATGGTCAGTCCGACTCCGATGCCCAAGCCCCGCAGTGAAAAATAAGAAACATTGTGCTGATCATGTGGACGCCCGTTGCTCCTTCCGATACCTAAGCCATCTTTCCCAAGGGCGTAGAAGATCAACTGCTTAGGGAATGAATTTTTGTACGTACATTTCATCGATGGGATGACCGACATTTATAAGTAAAGGATCATGTGGTAACTCTTCCTAGTCAATGATACGAAATGATATCCTTCCTTGTCGGACGATGATACCGCCTCCCATCGCGAAGGATCTTTTCCTTATCGTTAACTCCATTGATAAGGATAATTAGAAAGTATTTATTAGGAATTATCCTACTTTCCCTAATCGGGTGGAGATTTAATTAGTGGGAAAATGTTAACCTTCCCTTTAATACGGTGCCTTTCAATGCTTCAGACATCGCCCACGCGAAATGACTCTCGCTTGGCCCCAGATTGGGCATCATCAAGGGCCGAGCAGTTTCACTAGGCCCGCCCCTTAATCTCCTCTTTAAGCCTGACATTTAGGCTCAGGTTCTCGGGCTCAAGGCAAGATATTATTTTTAAACCCAATCGCTATCCCACCTACCACGCGAGCGTGCAAGGGTCGTGACTCGTTGAGCGTGCGATTTCCATGTGGTCGCCTCGATGGTTTGATTGTAACATCATCGCCAAACGTCTTATGATGATGATAACTTTTCGACTTTCGCGCTTATTTCGGCTGTTGCTTCAAGTTTCTTTGAAAACATCCTTCCTGATCGCTGGGCGCTATCAAGGTTCCTCTCGTTTCAAAGCTTTTTCTCCGCCAGCTCGTGTTTCGCCGACATTTGTCTGGTCATTTGTTCAGAATTGTTTTTGTTGGTTTCTAATACCTCGCTTGGGGGTCGTCCCTTTCGCTCTCTATTCCCCACCTGCACGTCTTTCTTCTCTCTTCCTGTCTCTTTTCTAGAGGTCTCGTGAAGTGTTAAAGCCATTTCTGTCGGGTTTCGCTATCTCTTTCACCTTTTCTGTTTGGTCTTGGTATATTTCCATGGGTCCCGGTCGCCTCTGTTTCTAAGGTGCGATAGGGAGCATTCCTCTCGAGGTGTCTGCCTCGCATACATGTGGAGAGTCTAACCGTTTAGTCGTGGTCGTCCGCCGAGTTGCCTCAAGGGAACCCCCTTCCTCGTGCGGCAAGTGGGCAATTAAAGAACCGACATCCCGAGGTCACATCCGAGAGGGGTATCACGTCGCTACCGTGGCCCTAGCCTGCAAGCCTTATTCGGGGGAAATTCGCAGCCCTAAGATAAGCCCCCGCTTAGCGTTCAGGGCTTGGTGTGCCCTTACGGTCGACCTCCTATGTTGTCCAAGTGCTCAAGATATGTGCTTTTCGAGTAGCGGCCTTCGAGAATGCACTCCTCCGGCTTCCTCTCGCATTCCTTTATAAAAAGGGTTTCAGAATATTTCAAAGTCCGTCCTTCCTCAACTTTCTCCTAACTTCGTGGCATTCCCGTCAATGCTTAGCTACTTTGTGTGACAAAGTGGCTTCGTGTTCTTAGCATAGCTCTGCTCTTAGACTTCTTTAGCATAAAGGAGGCCACTGAGGGCTTTCTTTACATCTCCAAACGTTCCAACGACAAGCTGATCATCTCGGACCTTCCGTCCTCCCATAAGTACTGGGCATGAACGTTTATTTTTCGTCGCGGGTCGCCATCGGGAAGTATAACCCTATGATCGGAAGACACACTCGCGGCTCCTAAACGCTTAGATTACCCCTGTAACCTACGTGAGTTCCCTCGCCTTAGTCGGGCTTCTGGTCTCGGGGTCAGAGATATTTCTAACTTTGCTTTCTGTCATGTTCTTCAAAGTCTCCGACCGGTCTCAAACCTAAGACGAAGACGCAGTTTTGGGAGCCAAGGCGGTGCCCCACGTGTTTATTCTCGAGCTCACGTATCGTGATATTCCAGGTGGCCTCTGCCCAAGTCTTCTCAACCTCCCGCTGAGGCCTTCCCTCCTCGTCCTCCGTCATGAAGTTCGCCCATGAGGGGTCCCCAGTTGTCAAGCCCACTCGAGAAGAGCTTCGGTTCGTGGAGATTTTGCTCTCTAGAAGGAGGCTTAAGCGTGAGTTTAAAGTCTCAGGACTTCGAGAAGAGCCATTCTACGGTAAGGCTCTGTCAGGACGCCTCTCCATCACCCTCCGCAAGTCCGCGAGCGGGCAGCACTGGCCGCTCCCTGGCCGAGCCGAGTGCTAGGTCCACAACTTCGTCTTCCTCCGCGCAGGCAAAAACTCCCTGGGAGGGTGGGCCGAGCCTCTCGCTGGAGGTTGCGCCTATTTCGCTCTGAGTCCTCCCCGCGCAGAGCACTGGGCCTTCTACGATGCGAGGACGTAGAGAGTGATCGCCAGACAGTGGAGACGAGGATTCCCCGCTTTCCTAAGCAATGCGCGAGCTGGCTGGCTGGCGCCTCTCATCCATCCTCGTGGATTCCGATCTTAAGAGGCTCCGATGCCTCGGGCTCGTCGAGGAGGCTCTGGCCCTATCATTCCAGGGGGTTATCTCTATAAGTTCGTGTGCCTTTATTCGCCCGTCTTATCGTGGTTTTATGTTGCGCATTAACTCTATCTTGCTTTCTGGCAGGCGGCTAACCATCTGAAGAGCTTGGTTAGAAGGGCCAGTCTGAACGTGGGTCATGCCAAGGCAGCGAAAGCCTACAAGGCTAAAGTTTCCTCCCTGACCTCTGAGCGGGCTGATTTGCGAACTCGGGTGCAAAGCTTGAAGGAGGAGGCTGTGAAGCTCAAGTCCAACTTGAGGCATACTAAAAAGACCGATTTATATATATGATAATATGGCCAAGGGAATGAATGTGGTAAATACTCAAAAAACTAATTTGAAACAAAAGTAAGTGTACTCAAAAACTGAAATGAAAAGTATTACTAAATAACACTAACCCTTTCCGTGCGTACCTGCAAGGTCATACAAGTAATAAAGTGGACTATAAAGTCTGATATCGCACTACTGAGGATTGGTAAGAAATTATAATAATCACTCACTGACTAGTCAAAATCCTCAATTAGTCGAACCACATTTTGAGATATTGCTCGAGATTAACGAATGCGAAGAAAGAATGCCGAATCGTAAGGGAAATACTAAACTAAATTAATCTTAAATACACGTGGAATTAAAGTAGAACTGAGTAGTACACCGGAAATGGAATTTGTTAACACATCGTGATCATATTTCATATTCACTCTTCCATCGATGGAAAACTCGAACTCATTTTCAAGATGCAAGTTAAAGTACGCTGTGGGATTTCTCCTGACCATGCATTTCACTAATTAGTGAACCAATTCCTTTTCAGGACAATGGTTGTGATTAGCTACTTGTAGTTGATGTACCCTCTTTTAAGATTCATCATATTTTTCTTTTTCAATACTTCACATAATGATTCTTAAGACTGGAAAGTTCTTGCCCTATAGACAGGTTTTTCCAAGCCCTTCCTAATTCAATTAGTGTTTTTCTTCCAATCAATGCTGATCAAAATCACCCTCACCTTGATTAGATCTATGCTAACACAGATTTAGGATCATTACCTCATATTGAGGAATTACCTCTATCCAATTTAATGAGACATGTTCTTAATTAAAACCCAATATGCTAATCGCATGTATCATTAAACAATATAGTTCATAATTCATCTCATACAATTTCACATACATTGAAGTGATTGCTCATGGTCCTAGATTCTCCATCCTCGTGTTACCCCGCGAGCGGGCCTCCCAAATCGTAATCCGTATACAATCCTTTTCAATGTATAAGGTGCTAATATGATGAACAGTTCACTATTTTACCCACCAACAAAATAACTTCAATTAATCCATCCATGGAATCCCTTCACATTGTGCAGAAAAACAAATCAATAACAATTTTCCATTCCCAGAGGAGAGCTCAAGGAATTTATGACTGAATCTTAATAAACGATGACTAGCTAATCAAAAAATTCACTGTAAATTGAAATAAAACTGAATAACTGAAGCTCAGGAAATTCCCAAATTCAGAATGGTTCAGACACTCATGAAAACCAAAATAAACATTCAAGCAAGCTTAACTTCAACCCGCCTACTTGAATCCATCTAAAAGCAAAAGAAACTGATCTAAGCTGAAACTAATCTATTCGACAATGGAAGGATAAAGAAGATAACGAAGAAAAGAAAAAGAAAACAAAAATAGGATACAAGAATATCAGCTCCCTCGAAACTATAAGAAGGTTAGCCGACTCGAGCTAAAGCCGCTCTTCCTCTAAAACCCCAAATGAGTATTTATAAGCTCCAATGATTTATCTGTTTCGTGAGGCTTATCTTTTCATGTGGTTCGCTTCTCGCCCAAGATATTTTATCACAAGATGGTGGTCACGCCAAGCGATACAAAGAGCCATGGTCCCTCGTATTGTATTGTAGCAGCATCAACGTATTGTGATCTTTTGATACTCAGTGTCCACTTCAACCCCCTTTCAGATGTGCATTTCAAGACAAAGATCATCAGATCGTGAGTTCAGACGTGTCTCCCTGCGGAATCAGACGCGCATCAAGCCTTCAGATTTGAATGGTTCCCGTGAGTAGCTGTATCACAACCGGTTCGATCAGATTCCAAGACCTGTGACGCACCCTTGACTTTCGAGGTCAGATCGCAACCGGGTCTCTTCCTCCTCTACACCTCACTCCCTTCCGCGACAAAGGCCGATATCATGACACAATTTCTACTCATTTTTAGCTCTTTCTTCATGGATACAGTCAATGGTCTCACATATCAAGCCAACTTAAGCCTAAGATCTTTATATTTCAACATCCTTCGCCTGCTTTCCTTTACAAACTCCTTCTACGATGTTAATTTCCTTTATCAGAAGACACTCACGTGCCGCAATTACTCATTCAGGTCGCTTTTCTGGCCGACTTCATTTCTTTCCGTATAATTCCCGCAAAACCCCACTTGATTAACATTCCATAACCCCCGCTTAAAAATCACACAATTCATCAATAAATCATAAAATGGATAAAAATTGTGATGAGCTTTGATCATCACATACTTCAACTCAAGCAAAGTGCGAGCCGAGGACAAGGAGTGTCCGAGAGGGCTAAGGGTTGCTGCGGGGTGGTCGTGATGAGCCGTAAGTCGCTGCTGACGCAGCCGCGATGACCAAAAGGGGGGAGCCGCAAACTTCTAGTGGATGAGCCACGCAACAAAGTCGCGCCTCAAGCACCAAGCCTCGTTGCGGAGGTGAGCCTGAGAGGCCGGAGCCTCTATCAACGCCCGACATGAGCGCAGCAGGCCGCGAGGGACCTTCAGAGGCAGTGAGGCTTCGGGCCGGCCTGCAGGGACGGAGCCATAGTCACAAGACGAGGACCGCACTTTGTGGGCCTCCTCGGGATGGCTTGCCTTTCAACAGTAGGTCAGCGCAAAGCTTTCCCGGCTCGACCTTAACTTTCGTGCGTTCCCCAAAGGATGAGGAGGCGTAAGAGTCATTTCGAGGGGCGAGGCGACCCCAAGGTGTTTTCTTGATGCCCCCCGCCCATCGATTGCTTCCGGGAGAACCCGAGGCCCCCGCGAGGCCAGCCTCCCCTTCCCCGTCTCGCTTCGCCTTCCGTCCCATAGCGTCCTACGCCCGACGCCCGAGCCCCTTTGCACAATTTTTGCTTCGTTCGCCAATTTCAGCCTATGACGTGTGTAATACCATTCTTGGTTTTGATACTTAGTGAATACCCATTTTTCTCGCCCTCTTCCTATGTCGTCAGCTTCCTTTATTTTTATTTTTTATGACCGAGCCGTACTAGCTCCTGTGGCTATAAGGCTTCTTTTCGAGCAGCTAGACTTTGAAAACTCAGCACACCAGGCTCCCCGGGCCATGCGCCTTTTTGAAACCGAGTCGAACCGGGGCTCCTCGGGCTAAAAGCAGCCTTCTGAAAGCGCTTTGCTCCAAAACTGAAGCACGAGGCTGGTCATCTCCGCCCGAGCTAAACCGGGCTCGGGCTGGCAAGGCCTCTCGAAGGCGCCAGACTCAAAACGATCGGCCGAGGCCCCGGGCAAGCCATTCCGCCCCTTCTTTAGACTAAGCTAACTTGGCTCCCAGCTACAAGGTCTTTTGAAACCGAGAGCTAAACTAGCTCTCGGGCTACAAGGCCTCTTTGAGCTTTAAGCTCAAAAATCGAGCTATCGAGGCTCCCGGGCCATTCCCGCCGAAATGAATCGGGCTGGGGCTACAAGGCCTTTTTGAAATCGAAATAACTAGTTCCCGCTATAAGGCCTTTTCGGTGCGCTTTAAGCTCAAAAATCTGCCGCTGGGCTCCCGGCTACAAGGCCTTTGAAACCGGAAACGAACCGCCCCGGGCTACAAGGCATTCTCGAAAGCAATGGCCAAAATTGAGTCGCTGGGGCTCTCGAGCTACAAGGCCTTTAAACAAAGCCGAATTGGTTTCTTGGGCTACAAGGCCTCTTTCGAGCGCTTTGGGTTTAAAACTAAGCTGCCGTTCCTGCCAAGGCCTTTTGAAACTGATCGAACCGTTCCCCGGGCTACAAGGCCGGCAGTTTAAGCCCAAAATCGAGTCATAGTGGCTCCTAGGCCAAGGCCTTAAACCGAGCCGAACTGTCCCGCTGACAAGGCCTGAGCAGCTTTAAGCCCAAAAAATTGAGCTACTGAGGCTCGGGCTATTCTCGCTCGAGTCAATCGTTTTTCGTGCTACAAGGCCTTCGAAAGGGCAAGCTCAAAAATCGAGCCGTCAGCCCCGGGGCTAAGGCGGCCTTGAAATCGAGTTGAACTGCTCCCGGGCTACAAGGCCTCTTCGAGCAGCTTGTCACGCCCTCTCGATCCCCGCCTCGACCCGATTGGCGTAGTCCGAACTGTCCGGGCGATACACCTATACCTATATATCGACTTCCTATCAATTGCTCTTTCTCGTAGTCAGACTTGTACTGTGGGTATACAAACAATTTCTGTAATAACAAAAATCATTTTACATACACAAAAGAACTACCACCGGAGTGGTGTCCATCACAATCTATACACACATATAGAGTCCCATTTACTTATACAAATACTTATACAAGATATTTCTTATAATACAAAACTCAGTAGATCATGAAGCAGCTACCAGAGCACCTATCTCGAGCCTACCATGGCTGATGTGGAATGTCCCGTCTTCTATCCCTCGTCTCTGTGACTCACACTCCGATTGAACACCCGTGCTAAGCTTAACGCTTAGTGGGAACATAAGCACACAACCACCAATGGCTAATTGCCACAAGCTTATACATATGCATTATATATATCTAAACATTTTCCTATAACGTAGAATTCCCTATCATCCGATATTCCTATTGCATGTCAATCTTTTCTATTACATGTTCTATGTCTTTAGCATCTCCTTTATTTATACTTTTCGTATTCCTATTTGAGTACTTTAAGTATATTCCTATAATTGTCCCGTGGTTCATACTTCACGCCTCGTTATATGTCTTTTTCAATGTCTTATTCTTGTCAAGTTACATAGCATGCCCCCTAGTCTATGTCTTTTTCTATCTTGCTCTAAGGATTTATTGCAGACTCTCTTCACTTCATAATTTGTACCATTGCATACTCCCTCTTCCTATTACAGGTGTTCATCTTGGCTAGCACCCTTCATCTCTGCTATCCCGCATCATTCCCATACTTCATATATATTTGCAATGCCTATTCTATCTATCCTATACTTTGTGCTTTTGTATATTTCATACTCTTTTCGTGTATATACTTATTTTCATCATATTATAATGTACTTCTTATTCAGAATCGTCAGATTTCTTCATCGTACAGCAAGGCTATGCTTTCCTAAGTATCATGTCATATATTCTATACATGTCATTTCCTTTTAGGTTTCATACGTCCAACACCTTGAAGTGGATTTAGAAATAATCGAAAAATCTCGGCTGCACTATCACCGTATATGTGGATCTCTGCCCATGTGCACCAAGGTACTAATACCGGCATCGGCATGCTGATTTGGCCCATTTCCGTGGTGACCGCGAGCCACCCGATCCAAACGGATCTATATCATCAATTCAAACGCCTCAATATCCTGGTTCATGAACATGTCGCAAAGAATCTATCTTCCCATGCATGCCTATCATCCTACCGTGCCCCCAAGGCACAATCAGCTTTATTACATTTTCGTATTATTATCTCATAAGGCATTTAATAATCATTGTTATCATAATTGCTTACATATATACTCATCATTACTTTCCTATTAGTTCTCAACATTCGTAGTTTCATATTACAAGGTTCTCATGTATCTATATAATACATATCTAGATCTCTTTTATAATAATATACATTTTTCTCATCATGTTTTAGCTATTCTTGTATTTTCTATATTCCTATCATGTAGGTTTTCATCTATCTCACATTTTCATATATATGTACCTATCATTTATGTACATGTTCTCATTCCTAAGTGCTTTATTGTCTTTACCTTATCTCTATCGTTCTTATCATTTATGTCTTTCTATCATATGTTCCTAGCTGGTGTTCCATTCATTCCTCCTTTCTTGCATGTCTATCATATACTCATATCTTTTACGTATTCCTATCATTTGTTCTTAGCATGTTCTATCTATTCATTTAAGTATATCTATCATATAATCCTATATTCATGTCATATTTATGTTCATGAACACATCTATATATATATATATATTGCATTTATGTTTTTTGTTTCATGCCTATTTCATATGCACTCATATACTTGTGTAAAGTATGATGTCTATGAAATCACAATCTATTCCTATATTCTTATTCCTCTATGAATCTATTTTACTTAGAATTGAATCAATCCACCTGATCATCCAATAAAGTTATGGCATTTTATGCCAACTAGTCATTTTACCGATTTTCTAGGAACAGTTTGTATTAATTATTTTTCCGGGGTCTTAACTTCCATATTTTGACACTATGTCCTTATACTCATTTAGCCTAGCGCGCTAAGGTTCTATTCCAACTGGAATCACCTAATTCCTGAGCACCTGACTGTTACGTCTCGAAACAACCCGACTTCTCTATGTTCAACACTGAAACCAGAATTTGGTTTGCACATGGTCCCACTTAGAGTGGATTTTTGGGCCACTTCGAGTCATAATTTGACGATGTCTATTATATATGGATGGTTCTCCTTGAAGTCTATTTTAATTTTCCACTTGAATCACTCAAATCGGATAAGAAATGAGTAAGTTATGGCCAAAATAATACAAAACTGGTCAAGAAAATTGCACAGGGTTGTACCGTTACATGTCTAACATGTACCGGTACATGTTGGCCAAAAACGACCAGAACCGAAATTGTACCTGTACAAGTTCAAAGTGTACCCGTACATGACACTCGAAATGCCCAAATTGTGTGTTTTTCTCCCATTTTTCCATATGTTTCAACCCCAATCAACTCTATACCTCATAAATACTTCAAGACCACTTCAAATTCATCTTACATCTCTTTTTTCTACTCAATTTATCATTCAATCCTTCTCTATTTCAAAGACCTATCATGAATTTCTTTCAAACCCACTCTGTGGGTCTTAACTCCATACATAAGCTAAAACTAAGGGGATTTGTTAGGGTTTATTCTAAACCAACTCAATTAAGTTTTTTGTCATTAACCATGAATCTGTCTCTCAAAGGGAGGATTTCCTACTTTTCTTGTGGATTTAGAGTTTTTTCCAAGCTTAATTTCATTATATCTTTGGTTAGGATGAAATCCTATTAAACCCTAGGTTTGGAAATCCTAAACTTTTCTTGAATGCCATACAAACTCCATATGATCTATACCAAGATTAGTTCCATACCAAAATTCAAGTTCCATACCTTTTTGCTTGCTTGAACTTCTCCTTTCTTTCTTCTCTTTCTTCTTCCCTCTCTTCTCTTCTTCTCTTCTTCTCCTTCTTCTCTCCCCTCTCTCTCTACTTCTGCTTGGTCTCTCTCAAAAAAAATGAGAGAGACCAATTTGTTCTTCTTATCCCATATTTCTCTTGTTAAGGCTATGTTTCGATCAAGCTAAGAAAACTCATTTTTGACTTTAACTTTTCATAATTGCATTTAACCCCTTTATTCTCTTCTATTTCTATTCCAATTTCTATTCAATCTTTTCTCTATTTCCATAATGGCATATAACTTATTGATTTATATCATTTGGCATATAACTTATTGATTTATGCCATTTATGTCCTCAAGTGGTAAAAGACCACTTTACCCTTGTCTCTAATATTAATTCCGGGTCTTTGTTTTATTTTCTGTAAATTCCATTTAGCTTATAATATACCCTAAACAAGTCCGAAAACTGTTAGGGTATATTTCGGGATGTTACAAGTTTAAACTTTGAAAAACTGAGCCACCGAGGCCTGGCTATTTTGCCTGCCGAACCGCCTCGCTACAAGGCCTCTTTCGGCGCTTTAAGCTTTGGAAAACTCGAAATGGCTGGGGCTCCGGCCACCGACTTTTTGGAAACTGAGCTAACCGGCTCCGGGCTACAAGGCCTTCGAGCAATTTAAGCTCCGAAAACTCAGCCACTCGAGGGCCTCGGGCTATTTTGCTCGAAATGAACCGGCTCTTGCAAAACTAAATGCTGAGCCTTCCGGGTTATTTTCGCTTTCAGCTCTTCAAATTTCTTGCAAAACTCGAGCTGTTTGAGCCTTCCAGAGCCATTCTCCTTCTTTTCAGCTCTTTAGCCTCTCGCAGAACCGAATAGGCTCGAGTCTCCTAGGCCATTCCCGCTTCTCGAGCTCTTCAAATTTCTCAAGTATGAGCCGTTTCGCCTCTGGCTATTCTCGCTCTCGAGCCGCCTCTTGAAATTTCGCTAAAACTTAGCCGTTCGAAATTCCTAGGATGCAAGGCCTTCTTTGAGCTTTTCAACTCTTGCAAATTGAGTCAGCTGAGCCTTCTCGGGCTATTCCGCTCAGCTCTTCACCCTTTGAAAAACTGGAGTCGCTCGGTTCGGGGCTATTTTGCCTTCCCCCGAGCCTTCAAACTCCTTGAAAACTGAGTTTGCTCGAGTCTCCCAGGGCTATCCCGCCTCGAGCCTCACCTCTTGCGTAACCGAGCCATTCCTCGAGCCTGGGGGCCATTCCGCTCCCTCGAGCTCTCGCCTCGCAAAATTATTGTTTGAGCCTTCCTGGGCTGCAAGGCCTTCCCCTCCTTGGGAAAGTGCGAGTATTTTTAAATGCCCATGGGGAATCGGAACGGATTGCGTGGCTTCCCAAGGCATCCTAGCTCCTTTATAAATATTCGTCTTCATATGCAGAGGTGTGCTACGCGACGACGGATTTCCTCCCGTCTCGGGTCAGCCGAGCTCCTGACATGACGGGGCTTCCAGTCTCCGACGCCCACCGGCCTGAGTCCCCTCCGGGGTGGACGCCATAGTCGACGCCGGCTTTGTGGCTTTGCTGCTCAGCCGAGTTGTGTTCTTCCCTATCTCCTCCCATCGTGGGAGTTATGTTATCTCTCAGCCCCCGCCGCTTGGATGGAGTCGGCCTGGGAACGTGCTCAAGAAGGCGACGCGCCGTGGGGGATGTTTTTAAGTCCCTCTTTCGCATTATACCTCTCCCTCCCCTTTCTCTCTTCTTGTTCTCTTTCCCCCCTTCTTCCCTTTTTTTTTTTTTTTTTTGAGAAGTGGGATATGTTTGTGTCAGCCAGTCTCGGGATGTGATAAGCTACAATGTGTAATTCTCCATATTAACTGTAACTTCTTTGAAATAAAGAACGGTCTTTTATGAGATATGCGTTTTTGTATTCCGAGATGTGTGATTTTTCCAGACTTTTCCAACTTGGTCTTCAGTGCTGCCTTAAGGGTCCTTATAGTGACTTCTGCTTGCCCATTGGACTGTGGATGAGCTAGGGATGAGTATTAGTTCTTGATTATGAGTTTGACGCAGAAATATCTCGAACTATGATTGTTTAATTTGCTTCCATTATCCGACACTGTGGCTCTCGGGGATACCAAACTCCGCATATTATGGAGCGCCAAACTAAATTGCGTACCTCTCGTTATGTGGGATTGTCACTAGAGGTTCTACTCGCCCATTTGGTGAAATAATCCACCGCCACGCTGATAAACTTGCATCGCCCCCTTTCGACGGCAGGGGTCCCACACAGTCCAATCCCCACGCTAGCGGTCGTGGGCTCAGGATCGACGTCGCCGGCCGTAGGAGATGAGAGATCTTGGCATGCTCCCGATTAAACTTCTTGCACTTCACTCGCTCTCGTTTCATTTTGGAGCATCAGGCCAATAATATCCGCCAAGGCTACCGCTAGTGCCCAAGTCTGGCTGTGATGGGCTACATATACTCTTCATGTACTTCCCTCGCATGCTGGCTTCTTCCCTTCCTACGCACTTGAGGATGGGTGCGGAAAAACCACGCTTATAAAGGGTCACCCGATGAATGGTAAATTTGGTAGATCTTGCCCTAAGCTTAGACGCCTCATTCGGGTTGCTTGACAATGTTCCTTCTACCAAGTAGTCCCATATGGGGTCCATCCAGCTCGGCTCGGACATGACAGGGGAGATTTCTTCACAAGGATATTTGATCGAGGGCTCCGAGAGATGCCTGCTAAATGTGCATTAGCCTCGTCTGTGTCTTCCTGTGAGGCTGTTGCCAATTTTGCTAAGGCATCTGCTCGTGAATTCTCTGCTCTAGGTACATGTCTGATATGAACTCGTACGAACTTCTTTAGCAATTCTCGCACCTTCTTGAGGTATAGGATCATTTTTTCACCTCTGGCCTCGTAGGAGACTTCTATTTGCTTTACTACCAGTTGGGAGTCATTGCACACCTCCAACTGATCAGCTTCCATGGAGTGGGCGAGGTTAACCCCCGCTATGACACTCTACATTCTGGCCCCTCAAGTATCGGGAGGCGCTTGGAACCTAAATCTGAGGGCGTACTCTACATCGATTCGTCAGAGAGGCTCGACCAGACCCGCACCACTCCCCCGGGCGTTGGCTGCCCCATCCACCACACAACTTCTAGATGGGGAAGGCTCGGGCAATAATCAAGGCCTAGAGGGCTCCTCACAGGTGAATCCATGATGAAATCCGCCAATACCTGCCCTTATTGTCGGGCTCTGGTTTCCTATTTGACGAACCCGCTACTTCCATGTACCTACCTATTAGTCTCCCGAGGCCTCTAAATTCTCAGCAAAAGATTGCCTACTGGGTGCCCGCTGGGACTTCATGGTGTGAGCTGAAAATAAGGCCTGAGTTTTCCCGGCGCTTGTCACCAGCCACAGATCAACTTCTCCATCTGACACCTTCCCTTAACTCCTCTTAGATTCTACGCAGCAGCTGGCCACGCAGACCTCTATCCCATTCCTCGACCAGGCAACGCCAATGAGAACTCAAAACAAATGTGCAGATGAGAGGAGTTCCCCTGAGGGGCTTACCAGATGAGGTGTAGCGGGGAGCCCGGGATAGGTCTTTAGCTGTCGCGGAACGCTCCTGCAAGGCACATACTCACTGGAAGGCCTTTTTCGAGAACCCGGGAAGAAAGGCCGGCATCTCACGCTGGCCTCGGGACACTAAACCACCAACCGTAGCTATTCTCCCCGTCAAAATAATTTCGACGCTTGAAGGAGGAAGCATTGTCAAGTACAACCTTTATCTTGCTCATTTCTGCCTCCATTCCTACACATGTGGCGCCCAAACCGGTGTCCAAGTGATAACCCACAACTCAAGGAATGAGCGTGATGTCTGCAATCCCACCCGACATTCACGAAAATCGGGCAGAGTCTCCTTTGTATGAGGAGCTCTACCCAAATACAAAACCTGACCTAAACAATTCACAATGACTACACAGGGTCTACATGCGAGTAATATAATGGCCACTTGGGCCCCTGCATCAATACTCACAAAATATATCCCAAATACATCAACTATCTACAATAGTTCAAGAGTTATTAAATTACTTTATACAAAACATATATTAAAATTACCACATCTCCTAATACATGTTATACAAAATCAAAGCCACAAGTCGACTTTCTTCATACGTAAGGTCCCAGAAGTGGTCACCATTCTTGACCTCGACTCAGACCGAAAGGGGGTCCCAATTTACTTCGGGTGGAGCAAACCCAAGAGAGATAATCTCCTATAAGGGCTACTTCCCACCCAAGTGCACATGCATTTGTCGATAATCAAACACACATCCAAGTGCAACATACACATGTCTACCGAATGTCTACATGCCACGAATGAGACTCGACTACGCCCCATGTAAATTTCCAGCTCGCCGCTCCATCACTCCACACACAGTAATATATCCCGAGTCACTTATCGACTCGTCTCACATGCATACACCAATCGCAGGATAACCTGCCACCGGTATTACCACGACTCCAAGTATCGAGCTCCTCACCGCTCCATTACCCAATGCAAGTGTCAATGGGCAACCAATCCCAAGTCAATCTCGAATTCTATCACACAACCCAAAATCTATGCGTGATAAACATGACCGTGTGTCTTCGCAACATAACTCTTCTTCCGTGATACCGCAGGTCTCTTACACCCATACGCCGAAGTTCACCGAATTTCAAACATGCATTATGCCATGAATGAAAACCATTTCCAAACAAAGGTATTTGTTTTAACCGTGACAACCCTCCGATATAAATAGTGGACACACTTCGATAATCTACTGCTGACAACCCGATGTATAACACCGGCGCACCGACGATTGATATTATTTGACAACCTCCGATGTATATCAATCGGGGCGCACTGATGATTGATATTATATGGACAACCTCCGATGTATATCAATCGCGTAATTCGACGATTGATATTATATGGACAACCCTCCGATAAATAATATTATTGGTCAACCCTCCGAATACCTCCTCTCTCAAGAACCACCTCATGCACTCAATTCTATTGTTCTTAGGGTGCCCTGCATATGAAATGCAATGAGCCATTTCCATTTTCTCTAACTCGTGCGACCTACTCGACGTCGGGGTCTCATTAATCAAGCCCACTAATCAACACCCTACGCTGTCGATCTACAACCGTGCACTCATGACACACCACATCAAACACCTAACACGTTAGTCGATCTCAACTATGCACTCACATCTAATTCCAGTTACCCCCAAGGCATATGAAACATGATGCCAATTTCCAACACATTCATAATATATTCACATGCATATTAACATAATTAAATCACATAAAACATGTTATGTAAATTCACAATCAATTACACCAAAAATTAGCCTGCATGAGCTAATTAACAAACACTCCAGCAATTCATTTTGAATTACTCAATCCATACACATTTTCACACAAAATATTCACGCTCATTCATTTGCCTAGTAATAACACACAAATGGCCCAAATCTCTGACCCATATAAAACAGGCACCTCTCGTCCCTTCACCGCTGCTCATCACCGAATACTGTGATGCCAAAACACACTACAAACCCGAAGACATCGTCCCCGGATCAAAACCAAACCTCAACATAGCCTCGGATCGCCTTAAAATAGTCCCAAAATTCTGGCTATGACTGGCTCAAAAATGGGTTTCGACATTTAGCCCGAACTGCTTGGAAAACAATCCCGAAAATTTCTAGTACTCCTATACTACCCAAAAATTTGAGAATCAAATTTACTTCAGATTTCACTACTTAAGCCAATCCACAACCATTAAATGACCTTTAAGCTAGAAATAACACAAGCAGGAAAAATTCCCACCGTGAGCCCACAAACCCAATATTTCGTCCACGCGCAGCCTCTCGGGCCAGATGTATCACTTTGCTTCGAAATTCCGACCGAAACCCGTGGTCCGGACAGAGATCCCGAGAAAGAAGCGAAGATAAGGAAAATAAAAAATAAAATAAAATATCTCCCATTTTCCGCCAACTCCCCCTCTCGCGACGCCTTCCCTTTTTATGATTTTTTTCCATTTTATTAATATAATAATACACACTAATAATAATACAATAATAATAATAATAATATTATTATTATTATTATTATCATTTTGAATACATGTTTTATATTGCTTCATTCGGGTTCATTTATGTTCCAAAATTTTTTATTTATTTTCGGGGCTCAATTATTTTAAAATGAATCCTTAACTCAAACCATTTTTCGACTTCGAAATTTTCGTAAAAATCTCGCCCCCGAGAGTTTCACCGGCGATTTATCACCTAGAAAATCGCAGTATTTCAGCCCTGATTGTCTCAAAAATTCGACTGAACTTTTTCGGTTGCTAGATTTCTCGCGAGACGAATTTAACTCAAGAAATTCTTTTCACATCCGAGATCTAGAGACTTCTGCTTTTCAACCGAAATTATGCTTTTACCTTTTTTCTAAAATTGAATTTTTCTGGTTTACAACTGACTATAAAACCCAAGAATTTTCTAGAGACTCCAAATGGAAATAATCTGCTGGGTTCTGCTCAACTTCATGTTGTAGTTCCTGTGGTCCTGAACGCTACAAAGTGGTTAAGGTGATTTCTGCCTTTACTACTTTTACTAGCATGTCGTCCACGTATGCCCATAGATAATCTCGGGATTTGCTTCTAGAACACTGCTTCACCAATCTTGGCAGGTTCCTCGTGATTCTTCAAATTCAAGGGCATTACCTGGTAACAAGTAGTGTTCTCGTCGTCACGAATCCAGGTCTTCTCCCGGTCGCCTGGTCCATTATGATCTGGTTATAGCCTGAGAAGTGTCCATGAAACTGAGGAGCTCATGCCCACCGTGGCATCCATTATTAGGTCGATCCGAGGTAGAGGAAAACTATCCTTTCAAGGTGCTCTTGTTGATGCCTAAGTGAAGTCAATGCAAAGTCGTTTCATTTTCCGTCTCGCCTTTCTTTGAGGATAACATCACAAACCACCAGATACTCTTACCTCCTCGAGCGACTCGGCCGAGGAGTTTGGCCGACCCTTCTGCTTATCGCCTTCGCCTTCCGGGCAAAGCTCATTCCTTTGTTTGACAGTTTGAAGGATGAACCGACATTAAGCCTCGCTGGTGATTACCGTGGTCAATCCCGCCCATGTCCCTCCCCGCTTCCGTGCAAATACTTCCATGTTCGCCCTCAAGAAGTGAACAACTGAGAGGTACCTCACTGCCATAGCCGCCTCGGACCCGATGTAGACGAGGTGTTCTAGCCGGGTTGTCAAGTCAGATATGCTCCAAATTTTCCGGGCGGCATAGGGTCTGACGCTTTAACTCATCTCCCTGTCGAGTCTATCTATGGCATATGTCGCCCAATCGCTTTTTTGCTTCATCGACGTCGAGTACCCCCGGCCACACGTTGATCTCCTCGAACTGTTCCTACCCCCTGTACTGTGGGGAATTTGACGACCATTTGATAGGTGGAAGGGATGGCCCTTATGGCGCCGGTTATGGGAGGGTTTCGCCTCTTGGTCAATACGTCAGGTCGAGGGCATCTACTACGAGAAATCTCACCGGCGTCAGAGCCGCTACGTGGGGGTCTCCCAAGGTGAGCATTAGTTGTATCAACCCTAGGGGTAGCACTATTTCTCCTGAGAATCTGCGTAGGTGGGCATTAACTGGTTCTAGCTTTTCCCTTCCAATACCCATTTTGTTGAAAGCTGATGTGAAGATAATATCACCGAGCTTCCGTCGACTGCAGACCCGGCCGATCGTTTTATGCTAGCCATGACGACCCTTATCACTAAAGTGGGTCATCAGCGTATGTCAAGCACTTCCATACATCTAAACCGAAAAGGTTATGGTGGTGTCTAGTCGAGGAGCTCGAATAATTGGCCAGCACTCCAATATCCTCCCCGACTCGATGCACGCATGTGAGCCTCTCGGGCCGAAGTCGACTCCCACCTCCCGCAACTCTCTCGATCACACGGATCTCCTCCTAAGGGCTGGCCGTAGCCGAGTCGGGTCATTGTCGAGGTGGTGGTGGTCACCGGTCCCGACCTTCCGAGGTGGCCACGTAGCTGGCCAAGATGCCCCATGTCGGGATCAAGTATTCACCTCCTTCCTTAATCGGGATGCGCCGTTCTGCTCGATGTCCGTGATCCCCGTGGAACTCATGCATTCGCATTATCTCGCTAGGTCCGACTAATTCAGATGGCCACCCTCGCAAACTTTTCGCGTCAGACCGCTATAGACCTCGTGACATTAATCGGTACCAAGTAGGGGTGGAATCGAGTGAATACCGTTGTCGGGCAAATGCCGAGGTGTCATAGCGGTCTCCGACGCCTCTCGCCTGGGGGATCGTTCTCTGGTCTTCCGTCCCTTCTCGGGATCTGTCCTATCTCCCGTCCCTGTGGCTTCTGCCCCGCTTTCAACCTCCGCTTCTCCTGAGCGGAAGAGCCCCCGCTCGATACGAGGGCTTCTTCGCCATTAATATACTTCTCTCGTCTCTGGCGAGCACCTCGCCATGCTTGCTTGGGCGCTTTTCGAGATGGAGAACATTAGGTCTTGACCGCACTTAACCCCCGCTATGAGTTGATGATGACAAACTTCTCGTCTGGGATATCCACCTTCGCAGACTCATGGGCCAGAACCTCCAACATAAGCACCCTGCCTCCCGCTGCCCCGCTTTATGGTCAGAAGGTGATAACTTGGCTTCCTGTATGTCCTAGCTTCGATGAAGTGGGAGACAAATGTGATGGAGAGTTCTCTAAAATGATGATCAAGATGGCTGAGTCTATTAAAACTGTGCCAATGTCGGTCCCTTAAATAAGTGATAGGCAAGGCTCCTGTGATCAGACTGGTCTCGATATCTCGTAGCCCATTCGTTCTTATAAGTATCGAGGTGATCTACTTCTGGCCCTTCTGTCTCCAAGGTAGAACGCTTCGATTCATGGCATTCTAAACTTGTCGGAGCAGGGAAGTGCAAGACCCCTACTGTGAATGGGGATTCGGGCTTGTCAGACCTGTGCAGGTCCATGAGACTCGGAGCCTCGACCCTTTACAACTTCCCTTCATATGATCAGCTCACCGATGCCCCTAAACCTCTCCTGTTCCCGCTGACGCTCCTCCATTCCTTGCCGATGAGGATTAGCTCATTGCTCTCGTCATTCCCATCACTTATTTCTTCATCATAATCTCTCTGGGTGGCAGGATCACGCTCCCCTAGCTCGACCGGTTTCCTCCTTCTCCACGCCTTCTCGGCAGAGGCCGAGGTGTTACTGCTCTTCCCCTGGGAATGGTGCTACGGCCTTCTGGCCCGTCGCTCCCGAGGGCGCTATTTGTTCATGAGTTGCTCCAACTCTCTCAACAGACGTTGGTTGTTTAGACGGAGCGCCTCCATCTCATCAGCATCAAGGCAGGTATGGTAGAGTGCCTCCCGGAGGCCTCGCTTATCTAAGTCACCTTGTCGGGTCCCAGATCTCAATTGATTTATTCCCGTTTCAGGTTCCGGAAGCTGATACCATCACCACCGAGAGGTCAACTTATTTAAAGGAACAATAGTTCTATAGACTCCGCTAAACTCGATGATGCTTTTTCAACCAACCGGGCCGAGCTTACCGAATTGCCGGGCCTGGCCCGTCGACCTCGGATGTCGGGCCTCCGCAAAATAAGAAACAAAAGGATCGGGCGGATCGCCTCTTTCGCCCCTCCTCCGATGCCTAAGTCGCTTTCCTGGGTGGGAAGAAAAGATCAATCGCTTAAGAAATGAATTCGTATGTATCTTTCATCGATGGGGTGACCCGATATATTTATAAGTGATCATGGTGTAATCTTTCTGAAGTTGGATAATGATACTTAAATGATATCCTTCCTCAAGGGATGATAGATCCTCGTTTCTCCCATCGGGTGAGGGATCTTTTCTTATCGTTAATCGATCGATAAGGATAATTAGAATGTATTTATTAGGAATTACCCACTTCCCAATCGTGGAGATTTAATTAGGAAAATGGGTACTCTTTAATACAATGCGCTTTGTATTATCTCCGCCTTGAAGGCGAGCTGGACTCAAGCCAGCCCGCATTTGGGGCATCATCAACCGCCGAGCAGCTTCACCCGGGCTCTCGCCCCCTAATCTCCAAGCCCACATTCGGGCCTTCGTGGTTCGGGGCCTCGCGCCTATTATTTTAATCCAATCATTTTTAAATTTCATAATTCTTATATATAATAGAGAGCAATGTTTTAAAAACGCTGATCAATTACTCCAACCTAAGCTTATCGATTTACTTCTGCTCATCGGAAAGGGTGTAATCACAAGTGAAACATAAGCATATAATTATATTTTTTAAAAATAAAATTATTTAAGTAACTTTTATATATATAATTTAATTTTATAATATAATAATTTATTCATTTTATATAGTTGTATTAATATTTTAAGTTTTATGAAACATATGTATAATATTTAACTATAAAAATAACATTATATATTTATATTTAACTTTATATATATATATATATATATATATATATATATATATATATATGTTATATATATATATATATATATATATATATATATAATTATTTACATTCATATCTTTATTTTATTTATATTTTGAAATCGTATATGCCATTTTTATATCATAAAATTACAAAATTGGCTTGGTGGCCTAGTGGAGTTGAGCCTTTAATAGGAACGATTATGCTTAGGTTCGATCCCTTACGTGTAGTGAGGAGAGGAGAGTCGAAACTCAGGGTGTTAGCAACTTGGTTGCACACTCGATAAACGTGGCGGATCTCATGCGACCAACCCTTCCCTAAGAGGTCCTTACACTCACGAATCAGGTTGGAAAATTTGTTCCTACTTCCATTGCCACCTATAACCCATTGGAACACGAGGAGAGAATCAACCTCTATCCTTAGACGACGGACACCCTCACTCCCATGCTAGCCGGAGTCCATATAACATCGCCAAAATTTCAGCCTCGGCAGCTGAGCCAAGGCAACACCCATTTTTACAGAGAAACCACAATTAAACCCACTCCGCTCTATGATCCCGCCTCGACCCACAGGTTCCATTTTTGTTTTGAAGCAGCAGTCGGAGTTCAAAGTTACCCACCCTTGTTGTGGGGATCCCACCCCACCAAGGTGGGTCTGCTACCCTCTCTCTTCCTCCTTCCAAAATCGTTTGGGATGCCAGTACTGCCCTAACCTTTCTAGAGAAGGCCCGAAGCTTGAAAAGTTTTTCCTCTATGGCATATTCTTTGTCCTGGAAAGCCAGCTCGTTCCTCCATTTCCAGATCCACCATAAACAGACGGTGAATTTCTCCTTCCAATCTCCCTCTTCAGTTTTTAAAACATTAATAGAGAGAAATAAATTAAGAATTTAAACCTATTTTTATTTTCATCCAAAATTTCTTTCCTCATTATTTTTCTCTATGTTTTTTTCTATTACTTTTTGGTTCCAAACAGAGCCTTTATTAGTTTAATTTGTATTTTCTTTTCTTTAAATTTTCTATATCATCCAAAGTTAGGAAAATGATTTTCCATAGTATCTTTTTCCTTTCCCTAACATTTTCTGAGAACCAAACATAATAATCTCTTTGAATTTTATTTATAATGTATGTTGTTAGTATCAAGCCATCTATTGGATGGAAAAAAAATACTGTCTTGTAGGAGCCAGGAGCCATTGAATATGAGTTCGCTGAGATTGGGAATGACAAAGTTCTCAAGTATTTTCTCACTTCATTACCCGCCGCTCCGTTCTATTTGCCAAGAGGAAAAGCCTTGAGGGAGCAAATATTAGACATCCCAATTACCTTACCCTCTTGGTTGTCTGAGGATGAACTTAAATGTTATGTGACCCAATATGAGAAAATGGGCTTCACAGGAGGTTTAAACTACTACAGAGATATGGACCTGTACGTTGCTTTCAATCTTGTTCATTGGTTATCAAAATCATGGTGACCTTATTCCCTTATTTCTTTTTGTGCAGAAGTTGGGAACTAATAGCACCTTGGACAGGGAGTAAAGTTGAAGTTCCAGCCAAGTATATTGTGGGCGAGCTAGATGTTGGTTATAATACCCCCGGCATCAGGGAATCTATGAACTTCGATGTGATGAAGAAACATGCAGGCCCACTTTTGAGGACGTAGAAGGTGATGAAAGGAGTTGGTCATTTTCTCCACGAAGAGAAGC